>VVHJ01000566.1:0-13482 GCA_015107715.1 Tylochromis polylepis | reverse complement strand
AAAAATATGTCTTGGGTTAGCGGCCCTGGTCCTTGTGTGAAAAAAAAAAAAAAAAAAAAAAAAAAAAAAAAAAAAAAAATATATATATATATATATACACATACATAAAGTGCCTTTCAGAGGCATAAAGCGATAAAACAAAAGCCACAACAAAATAGTTAATAGCAATACAGGGCCCAGTTTAAGCACAGAACAAAATAGAATAAAGGTAAACAGATCATTTAAAAACAGTTAATATCAATAAGACTGTAGGTTTTTGTATTTTCAGGTGGATCCAGTCGGGGCAGGCCTACTATTGTAAAGTTTGATATTTTTAGATCACTTAACATCAGCTTGTTGACGTCTGTTAAATGTTCATCTCAGTATTTCAGATGTTCTGACTTTGCAACATCATTGTTGATATAACGGATGTTATATTTGGAGAAGATGCACTTCAGAGTTTCCAGAGTATGCCAATGATGGGTTTTTTCTGTTTAATCACATGTTTTTGCATGGAGTGATGTGAAAACTGACCCTTAATAAAGCAACCAAACTTCCACTTGAGTTACTTGGTAAAACATATCTGACGGTTTTCTGACGTGAGCTTTAGGTGGGTATGGCTCACTTATCAGATTGGAAATGTTTACAAAGATTGTCCCTATACTAACATATTATGATGCTGCTTCCTCTGCTGTAGTGAGAATAATAAAGAAAAGGCTTCATGAACCAATGGAACTTGTAATGAAAGACCTTTGTTGAGTTATTTAGCTACATTTAGTCATGTAAACACAGCCTGTGATAGTGGCTTGAATGATTTCAGTAATATATTATTACTGTTTCTTTCAGCAGTTGGTTTCAGTTGTACTCTGTGTTTGAAAGCCAACTGTCATATCAATTACACAAATATATGTATAAAAATATAAATGGTTGAATTTATCTTTGACATATTTTATTTCTAAATCTCATTCTTGAAACTTTTTCCTCAAACTTCTAACCAAGCTAGCCACTAGCTAGCTTAGCCTCAAGCTAACTTGTTGCTCATTCTCATTTCCAAGTAAGCCTATCTGGCAGCTAAAATAGGCCTATAATTACCAGAAAATTTATTAGGTACACATTGCTAGTACTGAGTTGGACCAATTTGTGTTCAGCACTCAACTGTCTCAATTGTTCATGGATGCAACAAGGTGCTGGAAATGTTCCTCAGAGATTTTGGTCCATGCTGACATGATAGCACCACACAGTTGCTGCAAATTTGTTGGCTGCACATCAATGATGAGAATCTCCACCACATCCCAAAGGTGCTCTGTTGGACTGAGATCTGATGCCTGTGGAGGCCATTTGAGTACAGAGAGCTTGTTGTCATGTCACTTTTGAGATCATCTGAGCTTTGTGACATAGTATATTATCATGGTGGACGCACCCAGCAGAAGATGGGTACACACATAAAGCAAGGGACATGGTCAGCGGCAAAACTCAGTAAGGTATGGCATTTAAATGACGTTCGGGTGGTACTTACAGACCAAGAAAATATCATCACACCACTATATAACCACCAGCCCTTGATACAACCTTGATATAAGGTGGGATGGATCCATGCTTTGTTGTTGTTGACAGAAAAGTCTGAACCCACCATCTAAATCTTCCTGCAGAAATCAAGACTCATCAGTCCAGGCAACGTTTTTCAATCTTCTGCTGCCCAATTCTAGTTTCTCCTTGTGATTTTTAGCCTTAGTTTTCTGTTCTTAGCTGACAAGAGTGGCACCCGGTGTGGTCTTCTGCTGCTGTAGCCTATCTGCTTCCAAAATGGACATGCTGTCTGTTCAGAGATGCTCTTCTGCATACCTTGGCTGTAACAAGTAGCTATATGAATTACAATTGCCTTCCTCTCAGCTTGAAGCAATCTGTCCATTCTCCTCTGACTTCTGTCATCAGTGAGACATAACACTAACATCTGACAGTTAAATTTAAACTTGCACCCAGTATCTTGTTACCTTAGGGACACAGCAGTGGTAACCTTATGCTGTGTCCCATACAAAAAGATAGATTTCTAAGCCAAGTCTTAGAAGTCTTCTAAGGCAAGTCTATCTTGGCTTAGAAACAGCTGTATCCTCAGCTTAGTAAAATTACTCCTTGACTATTGAATTACTAACACTGGAAAGTCAGAGAAAATTGAGGTACATGGTTAATATTTTACAAAAAAACATGGCAAGTGAAAAATTAAATATCTAGTTGATAGTAAGTAACTGTATGCAAAGTCACATTTTGCATTTTTTAATATTTGCTAAAATTTAATCAAATTTGTAACCATCAGTTAAAAGTAAAATCTTGTAACTGATGGTTGCTATCAGCACAGAGTGCCCCAGATTATTTTAAAAAGCAAATAATCTGATCAAGTCAGGTAAACTAAATATGTATCTTGTTTCCACTGGTAGAGCACATGAATGCACAAAATGATTGCCCACCGGATTATGTTAAAGCGGATTACCTTGTTGTATTTTGTTTGTTTTAGCCATAAAAACAAAATAAAAAACTGTAGGGTTATATGCTGGAATATTTCTATATGACACTTTCTTGTTTGTTTAGCTTGTACAAAAACACATGCCTAAATTTTCCACAGTCCTCTTTTTCACTCTGTCTCAGGTTTGCTGCCAAGGAAAATCAGTAATTATGAACTGTGTTCCATACACTTCACTGAGAAACCTTCTCGTATTCATTTTATGTGACACTCGATACCCTGATTATGGATTTGGAGCATCCGAGCTTCAGGAATTATGAAAACATTCACCCACACATTAAGACAGCAAACTAAAATGTTTAAAACAGTGGTTTGTGCAGATGCTACAATTACTCTACATGATTTACAAATACCTTACTATTTATGGCATAATGTAAATAAGGACAAAGAAAATAAGAAAAAAGGTGACTGATTTTCTTCATCACTTAACACGAAAGAGGAAGAATACCTGAATTGGTCCGTTTCATAGTAATTTATAAGAATTTCAAGGAGATAAGAGTCTTGGGTGTAACATGACGTGATGTAACTTTTGACTGAGTCATCTGATCTGTAGTAGATTGTGTTCTTGAAGTACTTTATATGTAATGTGTGTCTTTGTTTGTGATTTTCCTTAATGAGACTTGAGAGCTAATTGTAATCCAACACAGATGGAGACAAAGTGGGACAGACGCCAAACTAACTTCCCCCCCCAAGCCATTACACCTCAAATTGCTGTATTTTCAGCAATTTAATGTGGATTTAACAGCCAATAAAAACAATGAACATGGATTATTCCAAGAAAACAAAAACCTTAAGTGTTCTGAAGACGACATGGAGCTACTTTTGAGGCTAAATGGTTGATTTCCTGAGGAAGGGATGGGTTGAATAAAGGGTTGTAACAAAGGGCTCCTGGTGCCAGGTGGTTAGCCACAGTGATATATTGTCACCCACAACCATCACAGCCTCCCAGAGGTGACTGACTGTGTGAAGAATCAGGTATTTACTAGTGGTTTTGTCTGCTTAAAAGCTTCAGTAGTTTTTGTTTGGTTTGCACTCCAACAGACAAAATAAGAAAGCTCATACTTTATAAAAATGTAGTAGCTACACATCTGGATAGCATTCACATAAATCCTTTAAATATGCCATCTATCTATTAAAAATGTATAAAAAGGTTTATAATGTGCGTGTGTCTCTGTCTTTCTCTTACACACTCACTTTATAAATTTGTTAGTACTTTGGTACATTTGAAAACAATAGTATGTCGCTTATATTGATCTATTTTATGCAGACGTGCAGGATGATGTATTTCTGTTGAGAGAAGTGACGAATGCAGATTTCCTCATCAAATATCTCAGAATAAAATTTATTAATTTGGAACGGTCCCGCCCAGCAGGCCGCATCATCATCATCCGGCCGGGCCAGGCCGGGGTCGACATCACTGACGTCAGCCCTCCCACTTCAAGCACCGGTCGGACCGGAGCGCCTCGGTATAAAGTTGGAGCGGAGGGACAACCAGCTCAGTCCGAGCGGCAAATACAAGAACACAGCGTTACTGCAAAGACACCGAAAAGAGGTCCTTTCAGAAGATTTCGTATCTGGTAAGAGGTTTTTCCTTCTTTGTATTCAGATGTTACCGCGGTGGAGGTTTACATGCACCAGAGGATTCTCCTGCAACAAACTCAGTTTTATTACATTTCCCTCTCGTTCGTGCTATTATGAAACAGTAATTATTAAAGGTTGCTGATTTAATTGGATCAGCTTTATATGATGATGTTGATAATGTTGCAGGGATTTGCACGGTTCTTACTAAACGTGCCAATTGGAATTAATTATCATGTTTTTTAAAAAGCAATCAAAAGCAATTGAACATTTTTTAACTGGTGTAAATAACAATAGTTGAACATATCTATATACAGTCTTGTGATAGGGCTATATGAAGGTCTCTCTCTCATACTATATAATGCCATAGATTAAAATAATTAGAATAACAGTACAGCATAAACAGCCAAAACTGTACTAACAAGCGTTTCAGCGCATGCAGGATGTCGGTTAAGGTGTGACTTTTCTTCTGATTTTTTTTCTTTGTCTATTTCATGTCATGCATTTTGCAGCACCACTCATACAGGTTTTGGGTAAGCTGTGTGAAGAAAAAAAACCCTGCATTGGCTGGTAGCCTATGAAGTAATTTATGTGGAACGTCTCATACGTTTCTCACCCTAACCTCAGCAGCTCTCTGCATCCTCCTCCACCTGCTAAGTTTGGTGGGAGTCTAAAATCACATACAGTACTTTTCAATTAGCGTCATCAAAATTGACACAAATTGCTGTACAGCTTCTGTAAAACATGGTGATATCATGCTCTGCTGATGGACTGTGCGTGTGTTATCAAACTGCATTCCACGATGCCTCAGTATGTGTTTCTGTGTACCACCTTGAGCCAAGCCGAATGAGGCTAATGAGCAGGATCTGCATCTGAGCTGATGCTCTGAGATCGTTCTCCTCCCCAGCATCTGTCAGTGCTGATGTTGTCCATCACACTGATAAGCTGTACTGCTGTGTGCTGAGAGAAAGTAAATTTTGTAACTAGTATCTGCTTTCCTAGCAGTGTGGTCAGCTGAATTTTTGCCTTACAAAATGTGACTCATAGGATCAGCGCCTGGGGTCTTACAGCTTTAAGGTAGGAGTGCAGGTTAGGCAGAGGACAATGTGGGGTCAGACGCTGATGGTAATAGCTAAAATTTGACCCTGAATGCCTCAAGGCTGGAAAATGTAATACTTTGCTTCTGGATAAAAACCTTCTTATATATCTGTAGTCTTCCTTTCTGACTAAACCTTCATTTACTTCACATAATGGCCTTAAGACTGGATGTAAAATACATCAATGCCTTCATGTGTCTCTGCAGACCTCGAGCTGGCGTGACTCAGGAGGAGTCATTCTCTTTCTGCTGACCTCTGGGATTTAATTCCCCAGGAACCCCACCCCCTCACCCCGTTTTTCTTTGCCCTTCTTCATTTTCTTTCTGAGCTCTTCATCCTTGCATTTTGTTGTGTATAGCTGTCTCAGACTCCACTATCTCACCACTTCTAACATCAACAACTGCTTCCATAACCTGCATCTTTTCATTTTAGGAGCTTTAGGAGCATTTTAGGGTTTCATTTCATTCCGATAAAGATTGCAAAGTGTCATATTGCACACAGAGGGAAGGCAACAATGCTGCTCTCTGTTCTGTGGGAGTTTACAGAGCCAGATCACAGCTGGTTTGTTGAAGCTTGACTGAAATCCCCCGAGTAAAGAATGCATAATACCTTCTAAACATCTTACTTGCCAACATGACATCACATGCCATGACAGATCCTAACAGTCACTCTACACACATGCAAACCTCTTACTCAAAAGAACAACACCTAAACTGAAAGTATGGTAAAGGTTCAGCAATACCATCAGGTCAGACCTGTTCAGTGCTTTGATGTTCAGAACCTCTTCTGAGAAATACCAGTAAGAAACCAAATGTAAATTTTTACGCTGTAAAGGTGTTTCCTCTGCTAATTTCCCCATGTGCACCAGTGTGGGCAGTCCTCCCACTCTTCACTACTTTATTAAGTATCAAGTGTGATGTTTGCGTAGATGAGAGACAGGAAGAGTGACCACAGACATACTCCAAAGTACTCAGTAAATTTGAATTTCACACCGAGGTGAAAACTGTGTTCTTTCACAATCTCTAACTTTAACATTTCAGCTTTGTCTCTAGTAGACAAGCATGCCTGGCCTTTTTCAACCTCAGTTCCTACTAATTTGCTGCTGAAAATCTGATGTCAAAGACTGTGGCCAGCACTTAAGACCGATTCCTTAAAAACACCAAAGTCGCATAAACATAACTGCTCTGTGTGCGTGTTTGTGTCTGTGTGCATCTTATCATCTGCTGCATGTGTTTGCTGTTTTCACGTGCTGCAACTCATAGCAGCTGTTATGACTCACAGTCTGACCGTTGCTACTCTGAAAATGCTTTCATTTCTTCCATTCATAACTGACCTACTAACTAGGGGAACCACACTCTCCACAGAGTACATACTTGGTTGTACATGTTTCAGCTGTTAAAAGTCTGGGTGTATCAAACCAGTGCGTTAACCCTCTCAATGCCAGAAAGTTGTATTGTGTCTCATTTAGAGTTTACTGCTATTTATTGCTTAGGATACTGTTTTAGATAAGCTACAGTTATAAACTGTTATAAGATCATTGCTACTGCAAAGTGTAGCAAAGACTCCATAGATAATGTAATTATCTATGAATTAGTTGGATTACTATAATAAGATGCCATATTTCACATTTTTATTATTATTACAACATTTATTTTTAACACAAAATTATCAAACACAAGTCATATCAGATATTTTCCTTTTGAAATAGCCACTTTTCAATTAAAAAACAGATTAAAAGAGGTCAGACAGATAAATGTGTCTGCATTGTTGTCCACATAGATGGATCAAAAGTTGTAAAACTGACCATATTAAAAACATGTAATTGTATTGTGGGATTACCAAAGGAATGTTGTTTTGACGGCCCCCAACTGGGCCTCCGCTTGAAAGATATACTAGAAAGGGTGGATACACATATGTTAACATCCGATGAGTGTTTGTCGGCAAGTGTTTTCGTGCTTGCGTGTTGATATGTACGCCCGTTTCCTAAATACATGGGGCCTGTGCTGGTTGTGTTATAGCAGGAAACACATGTTTTAAGCTGACAGGGCCAGAGAGAGAAAGAGGGGCGACTGCACTGAGCTGAACAGCTGCACAAAGGAAACAAAAAAGAAAGTAGTGTTTTGTTGTTACCCTGCCAGTGAGGTTCCACTGGGGGGCACAGCACAGGACAACAGGGTTTTTATTTGTCAGAGTCAAGAACAGCTTCCAAGAGACCTGTGTTCTTAATGGTGAGTGTGTGAATTTGTGCTTTCAGAGTCAAATTCTGAGAGGGAGTCTTTGTTCAAAGGACAATGAGCAGAATGAACAGTAAATCTTTGTGTGTGGGAATGTTGATTAGCTCCACGTTCCTGAGCACTTTGTGCATGTATGTGTGTGTGTTTGTGTTTCATATATACTGATATATGAAAACACAATGCTGTTTTCTACTAGCTCAGCCAACCGCAAAAGGTGATTCAGTGAAGAACAAGCCAAAAGAGAAGAGAGGACAAGAATGTATGCAGATGTGTCTGGGTCTTTGCATGCTTGTTCATGTCAGAGATTTTTTTTAACTGTTTAAAAATCACTTGGAAATTCTTTATATAGAGATTTTTTTAAAAAAACTTTTCAGGTCAATTGTGTCCAATTTTGACCGTTTTTCTTTCTTTCTACTCCTGCTTCCACTCACCCCTCCTTCTTCTGTGACTCACTTGATTGAGTAGCTACAGATGCTCCTCTCTACCACTTTTCTGGATAATTAGACTCTTCTATAACAGAAATGGAGCAAGTGGGATATCAAACAAAACAAAAAAAGGAAATATAAGTTTAGTTACTTTTTCTTGGTCTTTTGTTGTTTCCTTGAACTTCCCTTTGAAGTCCTGAGTCACTTTGTCCTCACACAGCTGCTGCTTTGCTCTGGTAGAGCAGGAACGCTCTCAGGATGGTTCAGAAACTGTTTTTCTAGTGTGCTATGTTTCATTGCTCAAGGGCTGTCTGGACCTGATGTGATGTGGCGATCATGCTTTCATTTTTTTGTTTTTTAGAGAGTTTATCTGTTTCCTGTTTATTCCCTATGGGAAAGAAGTAGATTAAATGTGATAACAGAGTCTTTTGTGGTATGTGAATTTAAATAAATAGGATGATATGGCCTCATAGAAATGTAAAAATAAGGGAACTGAATATAGGTCAACAGTAAGCTCATCCACTTTCCTATGAGACAGCTCTGCAAATGTTGCTAAAACTTCCTCTCTGAGTCAAGAAGTCAGCTCAGCTTCAAGAAACAAGGAATGACCTCCAGGTTCCCACAGCTGCCCCACCTCCCCAACCCTTTCCTCTCAGAAACAGGCTTAGGGATGGAGGAAGGAAGTACAGTACAGCTGGGAGAAGGTGACCAGTGTTCATCATTTTCCTGTGATTGTTGGCTCAGTATTGCTGACAGATTAAGGAGAAAAGATCAGATTAATATGAACATGACCTCACTTTCAAGTCAGTCACCTGACTGAATGTCAAATATTTGAGGTGATCTGAATTGTTCCGGTTTTTGCACAGCTACAAGTGTTTTCACTGTGTGTATGTAGTGACAGTGACAGCGATGGTTAATGCCACGATATGCGAAGAACACAATAACTTTGAGAGAAAGTTGAAAAGAAAGAGTCGGTTTTGTCTGTTTTATGACCTGTTTCACAGCTTTAGGAACTGAATATTCATAATTTTTATATTTTTCATAAACCACTGTAAACAAAGTCAAATAGCTGCTATTGTATGCTATTCTTTGTCTGTGGTTTATTCCCTTATCCAGCCATATGTCCATATAAAACTGCTTCTAATATGCATGTATTCTCTGACTCCAGCAAACAGAAGACCT
This sequence comes from Tylochromis polylepis, assembly GCA_015107715.1. Classification (NCBI taxonomy): domain Eukaryota; kingdom Metazoa; phylum Chordata; class Actinopteri; order Cichliformes; family Cichlidae; genus Tylochromis; species Tylochromis polylepis. Next base: position 4,472 of record VVHJ01000566.1, on the reverse strand, counting down.
CTGGAAAAGCCATGACCAGATCACTGCGACTAATAGTGCTCCTCTCTGCTCTCTGCTGCTGCCTAGCGGACAATGTAAGTACTACAGGACCGCTGTCTTCAACCTACTGAAAATCCTGCATACTTGACAAGGGCTTATCTCAATACAGTCCAATTCTTGTGGTTTATTATCCACTTGAGCAAACATTTAGTCTGTTTAATGTGTTTGAATTAGTGTTTTTGTTGTATGACAGTGTGCCACTGACAAGTGACAGCTGCTAATAAAAGGATTCATGTTTTTTTTTTAATTGTTTAATTTAAAGTTCATACGCTCACTGTTGTCCTGGATTTGACTGTTGGATACTCCTGTATGCACAAAGAAATTATAACTAATTAAATGATGGTTTACCTACTATCTTCTGTCTATCTTAAAGAAATTACATAAACACTAAGCTTAAGCTGGAAGCTGATGCCATTCATCCAGTTCCCATGCATGTCTGCTCCATGTTTTACTGGTCCATTCTATTACAGATGGAGCTTCTCCGCACTAAGAGAGGGACTCGTTTTTACAGAGGTGAGCCTTACAGGCAGCCAGCCAGAGGGACGCTTTTGATTATTCATGTCCAGCAGTCTTCACCTTCCACTGACACCTCCTGTGAGCCTCATTGCACTTTTGTTCATCTCCTCTAATGACACCATCACCATCTTTATAATCATCAGTCTTTTAATTCTCTGCTGTCAGCCACGTGTTTGTGTTCGTCCCTCCTGTGTTTTTATGTTTCTAACAATATGACAGTTATGGTTTTTTTTGTCTGTTTTGTCTCATTTCATTGGCTGTATACTTAACTTTGTGTGTGTGTGTGTGTGTGTTTTCTCAGTACTTTGTGTGGATAGTGAGACGTCTGCTGTGCGTAATTTTGGGGACACTTGGTTGCAATGGAAGGGACAGCGTGTGGAGTATTGCCATTGTGATTTAGGAGGACGAGCGCGTTGTCATATTGTGCCCATAATCAGTGAGTGTAACATGGATGCACATACACACAAACACAAGGAGATTGTCTGACTGAGTTTTCTAATCAGTTTTATGTTTTTTGTTTCCATTGAGCAGAATTTAAATCCATTGTTTGTTCATCTGTCTGTCAGTCTTCTTTCCTGCCCTCACTGCCCTCTGCCTTCTATTATAACTTCAGCTCACCTCTAACGGGCTGTTATAACCTCAAATGATTATTTTTTGTTGGCTTGCCTCGGTTATGTGTCCAAATCTCTGTTATTTCAGTGCATCCAAACGAAGAGCTGCTGGGTTTTCTTGTGTTTTGGAGTGGGCGTAGTTTAGTCTGAGATTATTTGAACTAGATTCTCCAGACATGCCCTCGTGCGTACTTTCACCCCCACTGACGAATTTGGGAAGGCTGATTGCCCCTCCCTCAGTCAAATTACAACCACATTTTCAGTCTGCCAAACTGCAACATCTGTGAGCTCATACCACTGGGAGTAACACCAGAGCTGTTATTCTAAGCATCGGCTTTTAGGAAATGTTGAAATAATAAATAAAAACGAGGACTGCAGATGGCATGAAACCACTTTTGCTCTACAGACAAATCCTCAACCTGACATAAAACTTTCAAAAAGAAGCTATTGCTACAAGTAAAAAGAGAGTCTGGGTGAACCATGCACAAAGACTTTTGCATAATCCTCAATGTTTCACTATAGAATATGACACACAAGCCTCAAACCCAGTCTGTATAGTGGTCATGGCCCATCCATCATATACTAACTTTTCAAACTGTTAGTGGATGACGTGGGGCTGACTAAACGGCTCTCTGTCTGCCTCTTCCAGACTGCTACGTGTCTCAGTGTTATAATGGAGGAACCTGCAAGGAAGCCGTGTACACTTCAGACTACATCTGCCAGTGTCCCCAAGGCTTCGCTGGGGCTCAGTGTGAGATCAGTGAGTATTCAAGAAACACCTAAATCTATACCATGGTTTTTCAGTTAGTGAATGACCAGTTGAATCTGTAAAGAGATATAAAAATACCAATTAATATAAGTTCATTATGTTTTCATTTCAATTTCAAAAGTGCCAAAAAGCTTATTTTTTCTAATTAACAATCCAAAACCACAAATATTCAGTTTACAGTTATATAACAGAAGAAAAGCAACAATGAAAAAGCTGTAAAAGAATAGTTCACTTCTAGTTTTCAACGTAAAACTCACCAGTAATACTTTTTTGGTGACCTAGGTGACTCAAATGATAGGTAAATAAAAAAAAGGAAAGAAATCCACAAACTTTGCTGTGAAAACTTTATAGTAATTACTAATTTTGTTCTACTGAATTTTGTTGCCAAACCAAAGAAGCTACAACACAGCTCAACCAAGGGTGCTTGCTTTCAGTATTTCCTTCCTTATTATTATTTTGTCACAAGAAAAGGCCTCTTATCATGGGTAGATGGACACTACTGATGGTTTATATGGTCGGCGTGCATAGGTTGGTGGACAAAAGTATCGGACCATACTTCTTTATCCTTAAATTCAGACGTTTTCAGTCTCATAGACACAGGTGTATGAAATCAAACAACGAGCCATGCAGACTCTTTATAAACATTTGTGAAAGAACTGGTTTTTCTAAAGAACTCATTGAATTCAAGAGCTCCAAACCTCCTCTAATATTAACATCAGCATAAAAACTGTGCACCGGGAGCTTCATGGCATGGGTTTCCATGGCCCAGCAGCTCCTGTAGGTCTAATGTGTAGGTGGCTCAATACTTTTGTGTAGTTCCTACATGAAATCTGTAGATGTTAAAGAGCAACAAAGTCACAATTTCTGGAAAGAGACACTGACTTTTTCAGATGATTTTTTTTTTATAGCTATGAGGCCCATAAGGTGAGTGTCACTTATATTTAGGACTAGCCAACATTTCAATAACAAGTCTCCAATACTGGACAGGTCACACCTAAACAACCTAAAATAGATAAATAGCATTACAGGCTGAAGGAAAACACATACAATTGATTTGAATTGTGCTTTTAAAGCAGCAGTGACTGGTGGTCTGATTAAAGCTTGTTAGTGACTCTTGATAAGATCACAGTCTGACTGTGTGACTCATACAGTTGGTGTCATGGGCCTGTGGTTTGGAGGGAAGACATAAGGATCATAAAGGATGGAAAGACATTCTGGGATATGAATGTTTTTGTTTCTGTGGCCCACTTTTAATCGCTTGAAGGACACTCCACCCTCTCAGTGGAATAATTATCTGAACTCCAGTGGTCACAGCCAAGTGATTTTAGTGAAAGAACTAAGAGTTAATATGGCAAGGCTATAAATCTGATGCATTTACAATCATCATAGGTTATGTTTGGTCACTGTTTTAAAACCACTAATTGGAAAACTGCAATATAAATGCTGTTAGGGCACAAATTTAAAGCCTTATGTAAGAAATAACAATGTTTTCATAATTTATCCAAAAGCTTTTTAATAGTCTAAAGCTTTTCGAAATCTAAAAAAAACCCTGAAAAAAACATGCTTTATTATGTCGGAACAAATTACTCAGACCAGTTATTAGATTAATATCAGTCTCATATATAAATGAGTGACTACCACTGTCTGTTTCTCTCTCCAACAGACACCAATGAGAAGTGTGTTGTGGGGCAAGGTGAAGGGTACCGTGGCACCGCAAGTATCAGCCAATCAGGAGCAGAGTGCATCAACTGGAACTCAACGTCTCTGAGAGGAAGGAGGTTCACAGCTAGAAAAACAGACGCCATCAGCCTCGGACTGGGCAATCACAACTTCTGCAGGTACCTGTGCTGGAGCGTCTACATGAATATTTCAATTGCTATCTATAAAAAATAACAAGACTGGGATTGTCCATCTTGAAAGATGGTGGCCTAATGTTAACAAATACTGCAGGAACATGTCACTCATCCCTCTATTCTTTTTTTTATTTTTTATTTTTATTCATGCTTTGGATGGACAGAACCATTTACACATAGATAACAGGAGTAATAATATTGTCAGTTCTCTGTCATTTTCTTAACAGCAAAAAACCCCCAAAACAAACACAAATAAGAGCTAAAAAAAAAAAGGAACCCCAGAAGAAACAAAATAAGAAACCTCCTACTGGGAAACAGCACAAAAACAAAACAAAGGGGCTGAACACCCAGGTGCCTAGAAACTGAACTCGACTTTGACCACTGGTTATATTAAACAATTTCTTTCCTCTACTGGCTGTCAAAGAAACAGAACAACAGCAAAATTAACAACGAAGAAAAAAAATAAAATAAATAAAAAATAAATAAAAAACAACTTATCACACTATCTAAGAGACATTGTCGATGTACAACAGAAAGGGGCCCCAAACCTGATCAAAAATATCTTCTCTCCCCTTAACTCTGTATGTAACCTGTTCATATAATGCCATCCTAGACATTTGTTCAGTCCATTCCCTGAAACAACAGGGGTTAGATGACTTCCAGTGTCTCAGTATTATCCTGCAT
>VVHJ01000558.1:22571-59673 GCA_015107715.1 Tylochromis polylepis | reverse complement strand
AAACTGAATTAGCACGATAGTTAAATGGTAAAGCTCAGTGTAGCTGAAGTAAACGTGTCTAGAAGGAATTCTTTTAAGATCGTGACTGATGGTCACATCATTACCAACGCTGTGACTCCAGTTTTTTAAATGTAATTTTTTTTTTTATGTTGGCCTTTTTATTTTACTGCAAAGAAAAGTGCAGCGTATATCTATCTATCATAATATAGTAGCTACTTTGACAGTGATTAATGGCAGCGCTGATGACACTGATAGCTGCTTCATTTAGGAAACATTGTGACCAATTTACAGTTATGTTTTCCACATTGCTTTTAATTCCAGCCTCATTTAGCATGTGGAATTATATTAATCTGACCACAGGGATTTGTTGCAGGTTCCCCATGAAATTTTTACTTTAATCAAAGGATATTTGAATTTATTAATCTCTACATTAATTTCACTTTCATCAGAGAAATTTCCTCTAGATAATCAGTTTTGTCTTTCTAAAATTATTAAATATGAACCCTGTCTACTCATGACTGGAGAACATTCAAACTACAACAAACATGTAATCAAAATAATTTTTTTTTTTTTGCTGTTTTTTTGTGTTTTCTTTTGTTTTTCACTGTTCACGTTCGAAGGTTTCTAGATGGTTTCCTCACATTGTCAAGACACCTGGTATAGTTTCTTTACTTACTGATCTGCTGCTGTTTAAATGTCTACCTGGGCGGGTTTAATTCTCAGTGCTGTAGCTTCTCAGAATAACAGTAAGTGCTACTCAGATGTTTAGTTTCCAGAGTTGGGGAGTCTTTCTTTGGATTTTGGTGTTTTGGAACGAGGTCCCAACATGGAAAAGAATATGTTGCACTGAGTTTAAAGCACATTTTCGAGGCTGCTTTCAGTATTTAATTCTTTACTTGTTATCAGGTTTACTGCCAATGAATAACTTTTCTAGTAAAGTTTAGGTGACTACATGTGGATATCAAGTCATTGCTACAACCTAATATAGTATATGAATTTGCGCCATTAACCAATGGTTTCTTACAGCCAAATTACTTAAATCGAATTAGTTTTTTCCTGTATGACGTATGAGTGAGAAATCACGTGAGTTTGAAACAAAATTTTCCCATGTGATGTTTAGACCATGATAATGGTGCATAATATTTGCCTCACCTACTGGACTGGTACTGTGTGTTACCAGATACCAGAGTTTAGGTATCAGAATCTGTACAAAGAGAGGCAAAGATGAACTGGTGCATTCATAAATGAGACTCTGTGGACACTTTGATGGTTCTAGCAAGAAGTGGAAGTACAGATTAAGTAGGAGAGAAGAGTGGATGGATGGATAGAGGATATCTTTCGAAGGAACAAGTTTAAAAGTCTTGTTTCTGAGTAGAGAAAAAATGGGGTAGATCAATGGGTGTTGCATAGGCAAGATAGGTTGACTCAGATGTGCGCAGATCAAGATTAAAATGAGAACAAACAAGCTGATGGAGTTTGACTGGGATGAGGGCAGAAATAATAGCAATGCCAAGAAGGTGAGTTTAAATAAATACAAGTAAAAAGGGCAAGAAAAATTAAAAATGGTTAGCAAAGAGACCAGAAAGTAAAAGAAAAACTGAGAGATAGGAACATAAATAAAGAGCACACACAAAAAAAAATGAAAGGCAGAGGACTGTGCCAAGCTGTGATTTCCCAGTAAGAGTTAGCTCTTCATCTGCTGGTGAACCCAGCCCTTCAGTAGAACAAAGCCACCTCGCACGGCACTCATTTATCGTCCATTTTTCATCTCCTCGTTTTTTCTACATGCAAGAGATCTCCCTCCCTCCCTGTTTTCCCTCTTTCTCTGTGACACAGTGGGATAACCCTCACCCTCACAACCTCGCACCTCCCCTGCCGATTCATATTCACGAATAACGCACACACAGACACGCACGCACACTTTCTTTGCCAGATGGACACGCACTTATCTTCACATTCCCTTTTTGTCGAGATTCTGCGACAGTGTGTCATTGATCGTGGGGTCAGTTTTCCACCATGTTTCCGGTGGGTATTTTCCTTCTTGTCACAGTGATGCTTAGACTTAAGTTTTGTGAGTCCCACCCTCAACTCACTGCCCCTGCTTTCACCTCTGTCCACCTCTCTCCCCCGGTACAGGTCGAGAGGTGGTGTGCTGATTCCGCCACCTGCTGTCTGATAGTACATAAACAAACGAAACACTTATTTCCTTCTGAGCCAAACCCCGCAATCACGGCGCCAGTAAAACCTCACACTCCATTTACCTTCAGTGCAGGTGACTGAGCTGGGCACGGTGTGTTTGTGTATGTGTGTATATGGGTATGTGTGCGTGTGTGTGAGTATGGGTATTTGTGTGTATATGTGGGGAAGACGGGAAAATATTGGAGTGGTAGATGGAAAACTTTTGATACCATGCAGGGAATGAAAAGAGATATTAAACCCTTAAAAAATAAGAGTAAAATTACAGATGAATGAGAGGTTAATGAGAGACAGACAAACAATAATGTGGTCAATAACATGTGGACTTGCCTTATCTGTAGCCATTTTTATGGTTTTGACTGGTCCATATCCACTGATTAAGGAGAATCCTAACACTGTAGCAGATAATGTAAGAGCTGGAAAAGGTTGTTTGATCCCACCTAGTGACTGGAATGAAGTGTTTATTGTACATTAGAACTATATAAATATAAATAATATTATTATAAAATGTAAATAATATAAAAATAATAAGAGCATGAAGAGGAGACAAACGTTTGCATATTTAAGAAATGACTGAGCTTTCAAGGGATCCCGTTCACTACAGAATAACTATTGCACTCTTTTATTTGCAGCGGTTGATTCTGATGGGCTGGAGGAAGAAACGTGTGGCTCTTTAGGCACCTGCACCACCTGCCACAGGGTACGAGGTTGAGGAAGTGCTGTCCAGGGTGGAAAGGGGATTTCATTATTTTCTTTGCCCTGCTGAGGCACTGAAAGCTGAAGATGTCTTCGAGCGAGGGCAGTGGGCAGCTGATGGTTGATAGCCCTCTGCACAGTTTTCCAGCTTACCACACTGTGATGCAACACATTTGTACACTGTCAATGATGGGGCAGTAGAAGGCCGCTAACACCTGACAGGAGATGCAGTCTCTGATGGGGATTTTTAACTACCGATGTAAAGTTGGCAGACCCCAAGAGATCCTTCACAAGACTCCTATGGTCTTTGACCATCGCCTTGGTTTTACTGGTGTTGAGTGCCAGGTTATCTGCAGAGCACCAAGCAGACACCTTCTGCATCTCATCTCTGCATACTGACTCATTGCCTCCAGATGTGACCCCAACTGCAGTAGAGCCTTTAGCAAATTTAAGAATTGTGTTGGTGAAGTGGTGCAGCAAATACTCAGCATGGATGAGCAACTGTCCATTTGTGAACAGTTGGTAAGAAAGTCTTTAATCCACAAGCAGATGAGGAGCATTGTGACATAGTCCCCTGGGTATTCTAAGTGGAGGGCTATGGAGATATTGACATATGGGTCAAAGTTAGGTACAGCAGTTGTTTAGGCTGTTGATAGCTGGTCTCTTTGGGACAAGAATTATACCACTTGACTTGAGACACGATAGGATGGTAGCTCAAGTCAGGAAATCATGGTTCAACCCCTGATAGCTTGGCAGCACAAGCTATTTTTGGAGCGTTAGCATGTAGGGGTTAGATGTACTGGGCTTTTACATCTGAACTGAAGGCAGTGTCTGTACTTCTGTAGTCATCCAGGGTTTTTGTTGGGGATAAACTAGGATCCACTGTGACACTGTCAGTGCAGAGCCTAATGTAGGACAGTGCAGATTCTGTGCATTGCTGAAGATCCAGATGTTTAAATAGACTCAACTTTGTGTGTGCAAAGCAACCCTTAGCTGGGAGTCTGAACCCTTAGACCAACTCTGAATGGTCCTTATAACTGTGGAAGCAGTATGGGCTTTGTAGGCTTTGTATGCCTAACGTTGGAATAGATGTGGTCCAGTGCGTTCTTCTTTCTGGTGTGATATTGTACGTGTTATTGAAATTTGGGAAGCACAGTCTTTAAGCAAGCTTGATTAAAGTACCCAAAAGCGATGTGCACTCCCTCTGGGTGAGCCTGCTGGTCTCTGCTTATAGTTTCGTACAGATGGGAGAGAGCTGTGCTAACGTTAGCATCAGGTGCGACATATACACAGCAGTTATGGTTACCGCTGTGAGCTCTCTAGACAGGTAGAAGGGTCCACACATGACAGACATTACTTCCAAGTGAGAAGAGCGATGGGTGTGAATGATATTACCGTTAGTGCATCACTCATTATGTACAAGGCCCCCTCCACTGCGCTTGCTGGAGTCTCTGTTCCCGTCGTAGTAGTGGGTGGAGCAGTTGGCCAGCTGTACTGCAGCGTCCAGGATGAGTGGCTGTATCCAGGCCTCCTTTATAATTATCTCACAGCAGTCACAAACATAGTTGTTTTTAGCAATTTGTAGCTCCAGTTCGCTTATTTTGTGGACAAAATAAATGAACTATCACTGGTGAGGAAAATGCTTGGTAGCATGGGTTTGTGTGGCTGTTTCCTTAGCTTTGCGAGTAACCTACCTTGCATCCTCACTTCTACCATCTCTGCAACCTCTGAGACCTTAAAACAATCCAGTTAGATCCCAGTGATCGTGCTATGTCCAGTGGTATAGTATGAGTCCATTGGAAGTCCCTTGTTCTCCCCCTGAAGAAAGGAAGTATGTAACCGGTTCTGTTTATGTGTTTATTTGTTTGTGTGTCTGTTAGTTAGCAGTCTAGCATCCGCAGTTGTCATTTTCTAATTTTGTGTGATGGTAAATACCAAAAAGAGCTTGAGCTGATTTAACTTTGGTGAAACTTGAATCAAGGTAACACCAAATGTAAAATTCAGTAAAAACTTCATATTACGCACAAATTTTTATATGCAGGACCTTGGGGGGGACATGCGTATATTGGTTGATGAAGCATGTGACCTTGTTAGCACCCAAGGTCAAAGTTGACCTTGAAAAAAATGTAAAGAAACCATATCGAGTAATGTATCACATGAAAGGGCATGGAGAGAGCTGTACAACACACTTTTTATTTTTTCAATATGATGTCCTGCGATTGTGGCCCTTGCCTTTTGGGGGCAGCTGCGGAGTGCTCTTGTAATGTTGACATCACAGCCATGCATTCCACCATACACACAAATTCACACATACCATCATCAGAGAGATCAGAGCTGCCACCATCAAAGGCATGAAACAGACATTTGTTTCATACAAGTATTAGCTTATTTCTGTAGTTTTGCACTTCTAAGCGTTGCATTTATTCATACTTTGTATTGCATAATCTTCTAACGTTCTGTTCTTCGGGCAACACCATTATGTGGAGAATCAAACATTTTGCTCAGAAACCACAAATAATTGTGACTATACACCATGCACGAAGCAGACAAGCCCATGCACCACAGTTCTTACAGTTTAATATGAAAGAACTTGACTTCACTGACTCCTCACCTTCAGCCTATTTGACTCCTTTGGGATAAACTGGAGTGCAGACTGAGCCAGGTCTCCTCTCACTAATGCTCTTATCACTCAGTGGGAACAAATCTGTGCTGCCATGTTTCAAATCAATGGGTTCTCACTCTCAAATCACCCCATACTGAAGCTCATTTTAATGCACCAAGAACCCCGTTATTGTTATTTTTTATGTGTGTAGCATGGCCTCGAGACTGGAGGAAATATGCTTTGGTGATCATTGTTGTGGCATGCATGATTGTGTTAATCAAGGAAATGGTGGACGGAATTCTTGCAGACTGGAGAAGGTCACTTTTGACTGCCTGGAAGATGTTTTTGAAAATGTGTGTTTTTACTCAAAGTGCGATCTTTCTGTAAAAGATAGCTTTGGTTCTAAACCCTAACTAGAAAAGAAAAAGGAAAGTGTAAAAGTTGCAAACTATTTAACAGGCAAGCCATCTTTCTCTGCCGACTAACAGTCGTTGTGAAGCAGTAGCCTGGATGGCAGACACCAATGGTCAACAGGGATCTAATGCATAAAAAAGCAACAAGTAGGGGTCCTGACTATCCTGAAGTGAGAATGTGTTGCTGCCACATATATTCAACATCTTCTTTTGTCCTGCCTTCCTCCCCTCAACACGAACCGGTGTCAACAGATGCCCGCCCCTCCCTGAGCCTGGTTCTGCCAGAGGTTTCTTTCTATTAAAACTGAGTTTTTCCTTCCCACTGTCGCCAAAGTGTTTGCTCAAAGAGCGCAATCTTAGTGTTCTGGTTATTTCTGTATTATCGTAGGGTCTTTAACTTACAATATAAAGCACCTTGAGGCAACTTTTGTTGTGATTTGGCGCTATATAAATAAAAGGCTTTGATGCAGCGTTTAGGTGTCTGCATACTTTCATTTGTTCATATAAAGACAAACTGAAATGAAACTAAAACACATGGATATGAGGGAAATGGCGCTGTATCACAAAAATGGCTTGACCTGCTTCTCACCCCTCCATCTTGTTTGTGTACTGGTTTATTTGTTGGAATCAACAACAACAACAACAACAGCAACCAGCCTCTGTAATTATTCCTTAGTGCTGCTTCACTCTCTGTAATTATACACCCGTATGGTGTGTGTGTGTGTGTTTCATGCATATACACATGTGTGACGGTAGACGTTTAAGTTGAATACATGTGTTTGTGTGTTAATCTGTGTATACAGTTGTGTTTTGGTGCCCTCGCAATAACAATTACACACACATACTGGCCAAAAAGAGAGAGAAAGAGAGGCAGAAAGAAAAAAAGGCGGATGAGGGGAGAGAGGGATGAAGGGACAACAAGCTGAGGTCTTTGTTGCTAAATGACAGTGATTCACCATCAGGCCACCCATTTAGTTTGAGTGTGCTGCTCATTTTCCTGTGTGTGTGTGTGTGTGTGTGTGTGTGTGTGTGTGTGTGTGTGTGTGTGTGTGTACATGCATAAAGAGGAAGCGAGTGTGTGAAACAGAGATGAGAAGACGTGAAACACAGAGGTAGAGACAATGCAGCAAAGAGTGTACGTGGTGGTCTTTCTCAGTGACAATAAGATCTGGCACACCACCAAACCTCGTGGGTTTTAATGTGTACATAAAAATTAAAAATGGTGTGTTTGTGTGAAAACATCTGGATTTTTTTTGTTGTTGTTATCTCACACTGGTGTGGTTAAGCAGCTGTGTGTTCATGTGTTTATACATGACAGGCCCTTTGTTAGTGATAGTGGGCTCATATCCACTCCTTGTCGCTCCTCTCATGCACACATTTTTGAGTTTTCTCATTTTGAACATGTCATACAACCGTTTTCACTAGTGATAACTCCACCGCTGGCCTCTTTCAGGGAAATGTTTTGTTGCTTGATTATTTTAAGCATCTTTCTGATTGAAAGGATGGATCCCCCCCCAAAAAAAATCACCTTTTTTTTTTCAATTTACTTGGTCTACAGCTATTTTAAGTGAAGTTACTTGATAAAAATTATTTTTAAAGACGCACAGTATGATTCAAATATCTTGAGCCACCACTCATTTCTTTATATGTTACTAGGAAAATAAGAAATAGGTGCAGTGATTTATTGAAACGTGCAAACGTACACTGAAAAAATGCTGTATATAAGGGAAAACACAGTTTGTACGATTCTAACAATTTTGACTGTCAATATTTTGTCTGACCTTCTTTATTCTTCATCATAGTCTGAATACAGCTAACTTGTCATTTCTTTAAGTAGTCTTCAGGAATAGCTCTCCAGGCTTCCTGAAGGACATTCAAAGCTCTTCTTTGGATGTTTCTGCCTTTTGTTCTGTTCTCTGTCAACATGATCCCACACTGCTTCAATGATGTTGAGGTCCGGGCTCTGGGGAGGCCAATCCATGACTCATAGTGTTCCCCTGTGTGTTTTTACTGCATTGGAAGTGTGTTTTTTGGATCATTGTCATGCTAAAAAATGCTGTTGCCAATCAGACACTTTCCAGATGTTGGATCAAAGTCTGATGGTACTTTTCTGGGTTCATATTTCCATACATTTTGAGGAATCTCCAGCACCACTGGGTAAAATGCATGACTGTGTTTTACTGTAGATACCCACTGCTGTACCGCTCTCCTGACCATAATGATAACAATTTGAACAAAAATTGTTTTAAATATCTTAGGTTTATTGTGTGTCAGGTCTGTGCTCCTTTTTTTCCCCTATTTCTTTAGGAGTTTACTTTTTAGGTCTTCAATTTCTTTCTTTTGACCAGTTTCCTCAAATTTTTTAAGGACACACTGCACACCGCGCTGAGATATGCCAAGTTTTCAGCTAACAGAATCAGAATAAGAATACTTTATTAATCCGTAAGGAAATCATGTGAGAAAATTATTAAAACAAACTAACACTCTAATGCTAAGTAAAAGATGGAGAAAATTAGCAAGAAAAGTTAAAGTGCATTGAAAAAAGCAGGAGCAGCTGAAACAGGCTGCATGCTGTGCTGTGCACTAGGAATTTGGAAATTTGGAACTCATCTTGTTGGTGCAAAAATATTATTATATATCTGTCCAACTGTGTTATCGTTGGAATTTTAGATATACTCATTACAGAAATAGGACAAAGTATTTATTTTTTGACAGGTTGCTAGTAACAAAGTGTCTAAAGATACAATTTAAAAGTTGTCCGTTATGTGTAGACACAACATCAGTTAAATTAGGTGGCTTTTTTATACTTGAATGAATCATAGGTCAGTGTTAAGTGGCTTAAGAAACAAACAAAAAAAAGGCTTTCCTCTGAAAATGGTCAGGTACATGGACGGGACTGAAAAAAGGGGAAAAGCAGCCGATGTCCAAAGAAAAACTTTTAAAAACACCTTCAGAAAGTCTTGAGAACTACTGCTAAAGACCACTTTATGAAATTACAGATGGTGTCTGTCTCCTTGGAAGCAAAATGAAAATAGTCATACCAAATATTGACTTTCAGACTTTTCAGAATTGTACAAACTGTTTTGTTTTGCTTGATATCCAGTTGATTTAACAAACTTCTGCACTTAATTCCCATTTGCCTAAAAAAGCGAGCGGTGGTTTAAGACCATTGCAGAGTACCGTAAGTAATGAGATAATATGACAAAAGAATAAAAATGGTTATTACTCTATAACGAATGGAATCCAGAAAGTTTAGAAATTCATGATCAAACGTTGTACATATACTTTCATGTCGTTCGTCTTACCTCAGGTAAATTCTGCTGAGGCGTTTCCTTGCCCCCTCCAGCTGAGTCTTATTCATTATTAATGTCTGAATATGGTCTCTAAGGATCTGCCATCCATTATTAATGCCTGACAATCTCTTATTTTCTCTCCCAGGATCTCCTTCTGTCCCCCCGTCATACTTCTCATTGTCCCTTCTTCCATCCGCCTGTCCCAGCTTCCATCTGAACCACCGTATGGAGAAAAGCTAATAACATGTGTGTCTTCCTCCCGCTTCATATCATCTCCACCGCCTCCTCCTCCTCCTAATGTCCTCCCATCTTCAATCTGTTAGTGATTTCTTCTGGGCCACCAGGGTTTTTTTGACAAGGTGCTAAATGTGCCAAATGTGTGTGAGATTGTGTGCGTATGTGCACCAGCTGGGTTAAGGTGTCAACCTGCTAAATAGTGTGTGTGTGTTAGTACATGAAGACGTCTCACTACTTGAGAGACGAACACACAAGACGCCAATGTTTACTGACACCTGCCTGCTCAGCTTTTTTAGTTAACATCTGTCCAACGTTCACACACACAGTATGAGTTAAAACATTTAAAACTATGTTTGGATTAAACTGACTTTAAGGGCTGCATTGATAATTTTAACAAAATAAGACGACTGAATTTAACCACACAGACTGGGTGTTTTCTCTACTTCGAGACAAAAAATATACCACATACCACAGGGCTTCAGCTTTTAGAGAGGCTCACAGGTATTGGATTTGAAAATCTTGTCTCAGTAGTACTATTTTGTTTTTCAGTGTGGCAAATCACTGAAACTCATAAGTCATTTTTTAAAATCCTGCTTGCTTATTTTCATGTAAAAGTACTCGGTGAGGACTTGTTTACATGTATAAGCTAAAGTCATTGATGGTTAGTTAGTGAAATAAGTCAGTGTGGAGAAAAAAAAGAAAATTACTGATTGCTGGATGGAACTCCAGATCTATCCATATGTATGCCCGTCCCCCTAGTGAGCTTCAAACGGGTTGCCAGATTGTACTCTATGTTGGCATTGCCCGCTTCTTGGCTCCACCCATTTTTTAAACTCAGGGTTTTTCTTTTCTCTTCTTTTTTTAAATATTGAACACAATACACACACAGTTGCGAATGTTATTCTGTTTAAAACGGTACAGATTTCAGTCAGTTACTATTTTACTCAGTCACAAGAGTAGAAGGTTCATGATTGTTAACAGGAAGATTAAAGAAAAAACATGTAGTAAGGCTTCAGATTACTTACAGATATCTCCAACTAACCCCAGGAGTACACAGGGCACATCTGTGTCACGTTTTAGCCACTGGAGCTGATATCACGCCCACTATACACACACTTATCATCCACCAGGTACGCATTTCAGAGACGTATTGGAAGCTGCTCTCCGATCTGCATCTCTTAAAATAGCACCTGGTCTACTTTTGACAGGTAAAACTGCACGGAGCAGGTTAAGGAAGGTAGAAAGTCAGACACGGGAACGGCACACAGATTTTCAAAGTAAAAGAGACGCCGTTCAGACTAAATGCTCTGCTTCCCTAACCAGCCAGGTGTGAGTTTAAACCATGTGAAGGACGGAGCTGTATCAGAGACATGATGTCAAAGGAGTTAGGCATCGATTATTACTTTCCACGTCCACAAGTCCACTAGGGTCTATTTGAGTCTGCTTGGGTGATGCAAATTCCATCAGGGTCCATATGAATGTCTTCGTGCCTTCCAATCTGTTGTAACCTCATTGTAGAGACTTTACATTACAGTGTGCTTAGTGCACGTGGTGGTGGACCTCAGAAATATGACAGGAATGACTACCTGACCACTGTATCTCAAGCTTCAGCTCTGTGTCTGCAAAGTAGAATTAACACGTTACAAACCGAGCTTGTTGCGCAACCTGTGTGCAGTCCGAACTTGCCGTGTAATGAATAAACACACCGAATGCGTTATGTTCGTGCGACAAACTTGTCCTCGAAAAACGCGCTGTGAAAAACATCAAGTCGACATCAAGCGATGATGAGCTGGTCTCAAAGTTTCTAAACAAGAAAAGGAAGAAACTGAGATTTTGATCCATCCAGTTCAGCAGCAGGAAGAATTTCATGCTTTGATCCAGGAGCTGAAGCTGTATTATGACTGCATTCGTACATTTTCCAGGATGTCAGTGGGACAGTTTGAGCTGTTGTGGACAGAGTTGGGACCACGTCAGAGGAGGCAGAGAAAAGATTTCAGAGACCCAGAGCAGCATTTAGCTGTGTGTCTGAGGTAAAATAGTATTATTTTACTATTTCCATAACATTGTATATTCAGTACCGGTGCACGTTTTGAGCTACAAGCGCACTTGTCGCCAAATGCAGTGGTCTGATTGGTCAAATCTGTTTATTCAGATATGAAAAATTGAGCTTGATTCAAAAAAATAAATGCTGCAAATTTGTCGAAATTACACGGTCGGTGTGAATTGAGAGTAGGCAGGTCAGAAAAAATATTTTGAAGGCACTAAATATTTGCGCAGATTTGACGCGTCTGGTGTGTAAAGACCTTTAGATTTGGCGTCACTGTGAATCCTATTTACAGATGCTTCAATCATATGCGTTTATAGCAAATTTGGAGAAGAAACTTAACAGACAATTAGTGTGTGTGTGTGTGTGTGTGTGTGTGTGTGTGTGTGTGCATGCGTGTGAAAGAGAAAGTGAGAGACTGAGTCTATGTGGCGGGAACAGACGGTGCTGTGGCCTTTTGCTGGCATGTGAGTGTACTCAGGTGCTAAGATGTGTGTGTGTGTGTGTGTGTTGAGAGTTACTCTATTCTCAGGTGCATTTAGAAGAGGAGTCCTGGGTGTTGTCTTTTGGCAAGAGCTTGTGTGTGTGTTTGTGTGTGCACTCCTGGATCATCTTCCAGGGACACGATTGTCTGTAATTACTGTTCTAGAAAGGCTCTTGCCAGCCACAGTAGAATCAGACAAGCATCTTTTAACACACACACTCTCTCTCTCTCTCTCTCTCACACACACACACACACTTACACACAATCACAACATCTCCAAAGAATAAATTTTACAGACCCCCCTAAACCCATCTAACATAATATCACTCTGTGTCCTCTCTGTGCAGCTCAACACTGTTCACTGCAGAAATCTATTGTTTTTGCTGCTGCTAATTCAATTCACTTCACTTCAATTAATATGGTACCAATTCACAGTGATATACAAGGTTCTTTACATTATAAGTTGAAGATCTGACAATATTAGAGAGACGTGGCTTTCGCTCTGGAGGTAGAGTGGGTTATCTACTAATCAGAAGATTGGTGGTTCGATCCCTGGCTGCACCAGTCTACATGTCAGATATCACTGGGCAAGACACTGACCCCAAGGTGCTCTCTGATGTGTCCATCAGAGTCTGAATGTCAGGTAGAAAGCATAGAAAAAGGTGCTTGTGGGTGTGAATGAGGCATGTTTGAGTGCTCAGGCAGAGTAGAAAATCGCTATATGAGAACCAGTCCATTTAGAAACCCCTAACAATCAGACGATCCCCTGTGATCAAACTCTTGGCGATGGTGGGAAGTAAGAAATCCCTTTGAACAGGAAAAAACCTCAAGCAGAACCAGGTTTAGAGAGGACACCATCTCTTTGTGACTGGTCATGGTAATGAGGGGAGAGATAAAACCCCGTATATTCCTTTCAGCATTGATGGAGCCTTTCCAGATGTGCAAGCTGCCAATTCCATAGAAACTAATGCACCGCCATATCATCAGAGACGCAGGCTTTTGGACTGAGTGATGATAACAATCCCGATGGTCAACCCAACCCAACTTTTTTGATACCCTGCCCTTAAATTGAAAATGAGCTAATGTTTTTCTTCCACTGGTTTGATCGTTTGATGTTTTCTGTCTTCTGTTGTGAATAAAATATGGTTAAAATATGTCAGAAGGATTTTAAATTCAACTCTGCTCTTAATGTTAAGGTCCGCTATTAAAGGTTCAGGATGTTCTGATGCCTGTTCAACCAAAAACCGGTCCAGCGGTTTCTAGCCTGGCATCTGACAGTGATTATCTTTTGATGAATGAAAACATGAAAAAGAATTTTAAACACATTTCAGAGTCTCAGTTGTTCTAGTTGTTGTTTTTAACCTCTCATTTCCATGAAACCTGCACTGAACATCTCCCACTTCTTGACAGAGTCTTGTAATAAAATAGAGCTCTTGTAGTTCAATTAGTATTCAATCTGCCTTTATATCCCTGTGAACTTCATAAATGCCAAATATTCAACAAATAACAATTGGGTTTAATTAAGATGATTAAAAACTCCCATCTAATCCGTCAACACACCGTGTTTATAGCTTACGCTTCACAAGTGTGTATGTGTGCTTCTCCTCTTCATGCTTCACAAATCAAGAAGATAACTGTATAATGACTGTATAACGAGCATGTCCTTAAGATACACAGACACGCACCCACACACATATACATATTCACAAACAAACATGTCCTTAAGACAGACAGAGCTTATCAATAAACGTTAATTAAATTCTTGTGTGCATTAATGAAAGACTATGTTCAAGTGTGTGTGTGTGTTGGTACTCTGCTTGTTTGTTTTCTTTAATGAAAACATTTCACCTTGCAATACTAGGGGTTGTTGTAAGTGTTTGTGTTTGCAAATACTTGTGCAGTGTGTGTGTCTGTACAGTATTTGTTGTTTTTCTATGAAAGAGACGAGTATGAAGATTTGATAAGAGGAAGAAAAATCGGATTTAAGGTAATTGATGGAGATGATGTCTGTTTTTTGGTGATGAGGACCACTTCTCAGATGATAAATCATAGGTATGATCCTTCGTATGCTGGGTCTGAAGGTGCCTCAAGGTCACCCATGTGTACGAGTTCTCTTCACCTCCAGCTTTGGTGTACTCTGTATTTAGCCGGTCTATAACCATTTACATAAAACACATTTATGCGTAGCGGCGATGTCCATCTAGGCAACCCTATTCAAGATGGCAGGGCAAGATGGCGGCTTCCACAAACCGGCGCCAGCTCCTATTTTCATTGGCTCAATTTTAAGTTTATAAGAACACGTCAGTTTGTTGGAAGACGTAATTGGACACTAATCAGTGTATATTTATGAGTATAATATTTGTTTTTTTCCATTAAAGAAACCCCAAAACTGCACCTTTAAAATCAAAATGAGTTGGTTTAGGTACTGTGGGCTCAGCAGTCATTACCTAGCATAGGGGCAAGCAATAAATTCTGCATAGTTCACATAGCTGAAGATAACTTTTGCATTGCTTCTTGTTGTTATTGCTTTTTGTAGAGACCACAGACCTGGACTGATGAAAATTAGCTTGAGAATGGCTCAAAAGTAGCCATGACCCTTGTTATGGCTTTTTTAAAATTGACATTGGTATCAATAAATGATAGCTATCACTACTCTCTTTGAATTATGAGACCCTGAAGGAACTCCATCCATCCATCCATCCATCCCTCCATCTTCTTCCGCTTAGCCGGGGCCGGATCGCGGGGGCAGCAGCCTAAGCAGAGAAGCCCAGACCTCCCTCTCCCCAGCTACCTCCTCCAGCTTGTCCAGGGGAACACCGAGGCGTTCCCAGGCCAGCTGAGAGATATAATCTCTCCAGCGTGTCCTGGGTCTGCCCCGGGGCCTCCTCCCGGTGGGACATGCCCGGAACACCTCACCCAGGAGGCGCCCAGGAGGCATCCTGGTCAGATGCCCGAACCACCTCAACTGGCTCCTTTCGATGTGGAGGAGCAGCGGCTCTACTCTGAGCCCCTCCCGGATGGCTGAACTTCTCACCCTATCTCTAAGGGAGACGCCATGAAGGAACTCACATAACAGAAATGAAGGCTGTCTGTCTTCTTTGGAATTTAAAAGCTGGAAGAACTTAAGTATGTAAGATAAAGACACAGGTATATGGTTTACCATAGGCTCAATATTTATAGAATATTGGATCCCAAGCCTTTTACTGTGGTTGTAAATGCTATTATTACTGGTTTTGGTGATCCTTTTAGTTTCCATCAATACAGATTTTAGGTTTTGGCCTCTTGTACTTAGCAAAATTTAAACTAAATTCATGATGTCTTTCTATGATCATATATTCAGAGCTACGTAAGATTTTTCTTTTGTATTTCCCTCGACCTGGACCTTCTACATGAAAATATATAAATATGATTATCATGGCTTTCTTTACGTTGAACACTCAGTCAAGATTGAAATCTCAAGGTAAGTGTAATGTGAAGTCTCTGAAAAGAACTGCTGATGAAATAATCTTGCTGTGAATACAGACCATAACTCCCCATGTACATTCCTCACACAGTAATTCATCATTCATGGAAAATATATGATTTTCAAAGTGACTACTGGTATCCGTTTTCATAAAATACCACTGCCAATAGCTACCAGGCTGCAAAAGCCACTGATAACCCGTGTAATTTCTCCCTATATTTGTTATTGACCATTGCACAGATTGTAATTACCGTCTCCCAGTGAATTAAAACCGAGTTGCTTTCTTTTTAGTGTAGTTTGGTCACCTGTCAGGAATATTTAAAGAGTGAAAACGAAGCCAAGAGACATGGAGAGGATACAAATGTGGCAACACTTTCCCAAAATCCCCTCCTCCTTTCCTCTCCCGCCTCATTCTGCTCTTCCCATCACATCTCTTCTTTCACTGCTCAATGCCATCTGTTCATCTTTAGCCGGCTCTCTTCTGCTCTTCTTCTGAGCTCATTCTCTGACACTCTGACCTGGCCTTGTGCCCTTGGCTTGATTTTTAATTTTTTTTTTTAAGTTTGTTTTTTTTCTTTCCGCACTCATCCTTATTGGCCTCAAAGGAGCTTCGACATAATTGAGGCAAAATGGCCTTTGAATGAAGTATTATTGGAGTATTATTTACAATTAAATTAGCCCTCAGAGTTTTCTTCTCAGTCTTCTTTGCCTTCGACCTGCATTTTTCTAACCGTAGCCTTCCCTTCCTCCTTTTTCAGCTCCCTCACTGTTCTTCCAGATCAACACTCTCCCTCCTTCGCCCTCACCCTCTATTATCTTCAGCCTCCCCTCCATTTCTCCTCCCCCTCACCCTGCTCTATCTCAGGGGCATATGTCAAGAGGAAGCAAGCATCTGCTCCTTGAGAGGGATTTTGTGTCCGGCGCTGTGCTGTTCTGTGCCAGAGGTCCGTCAGTCTCACGGCGGCAGTATGGTCATGTACTGCCTGGCGAGAAAGTGGGACATGGACCCAGAGGGAGGCTCGGCTTGATTTCATTTTGGGTGTCTGTATCTTAGTGGGATTCTCTGAGTGTGTATCTGTGTAGCACTGTGAGTTACAAGGTGTGATAGGAAGAGGAATCAGTGTGAAAGACAAGATGGAAAAAGAAGAAGGGTTTTTTTTGTTTTTTTTATTGCCAAATGTTGAGCAGATTTACAACATTAGGAAATTACTGTGATACTTCGGGCAAATGTGCAAAAAAAATACTAGTGTGAGTGTTTGTTGTAGGAAGAAATCAATGATAAGGCTGGAATATGAGGTCAAACAGGACACTGTGTTGAAGAGCCAAGTGTGAAGCACATGGAAAGACCTGACACATTCAGGAAAAACGGGTAAAGTTTTCTCTGTTTGGGTATGTTTGATTAAAATAAAGGAGGCATGTTTTCATTCACTGTATTATTACAGCTACTCATCATTACCATTAGTAGTAATATCCTTGGATGATGACCCCATAAATAATTAAAATACTAAATTTAATCATCTGAATTACTTTGGTTTCTGCTTTATGTCAAAACATTCCATCACATTTTTAAAAGCTTAAGCTATACTTGCTACTAAAGACCTTATCAGTCATGGCACCAGTATGAGCTTGGAGGGATTTCCTCAGCTTCAAAACAGTCTGAGTACTGTGCGAAAGTCCTGAGTCACCACTCATTTCTTTATATTTTTTTTCTAAAGATGTTTTGAACAAGTTTTTCTTTGGACATTGGCTGCTTTTTCACTCGTTTTCAGTCCAGTCCTTGTACCTGACCATTTTCACAGGAATGTCGTGTTTTGTTTGTTAAGCCACTCAACACTGACCTGTGAATCATTCAAGCATAAAAAAGGCTCCTTATTCAAGGTATAGATCAGCGCATTTGATCCATACTGTTCACCAGAAACCAGAGCAGAAATGGTCTCAGTGGAAGGGTGGCTGTCAAGAAGCCGCTCTTAAGGATGGGAAACAGGGAGAAAAGGCTGAGGTATTACACAAGAACCGGACTGAGTAAGTGGCAACATGTCTGATGGAGTGATGGGTCCACATTTAAAATTTCTGGTTCAAATCATCATCACTGTGTACAGAGGCGGTCAGGAGAGAGGTACAACAGTGTCTACAGCCATCTGTAAAGCACTGTGGAGGCTCTGTCATGGTTTGAGCTACATTTAAGCTAGTGGCGTTGGAGATCTTGATAAAATTGATGCAGAAAAGTACTGTCAGATTTTGATCCACCATGGAATACCATCAGATTGGCAAGAGTTTAATTTATTGATTTTTGCCTTTCCCTTCTGTATTTCCTTGTATGTTTACAGGTTTCAATCAATCAATTTCCAAGTTTCCTGCCAAAATACCAAAGAGGTATTTGAGGTGGTATATGAGGGGTGGCTCAAGATTTTTGCACTGTAATTTGACTTTTAGACATTTTTAGACACTTGTTCTCTCTCTCTCACACACACGCACACACTGTATACACACAAAACAAACAGCTAAGCCAACTCTAAGCCAACATTCTTCAGATCACCTGCCCCCTGCAAAGGTTTGAAGGCTTTAAAAGCAGGTGGATCGGGCTTCTGTGCTCAGAGCCAGAGCATATAAGTCTCACTATATTAGGGATAGTCACACTCACTGACAAATCCATACAAGAGTAGTAAAACTTGCACCAACACTGACCTAATCATTGTGAAACCTTTAACTAGGCAGTGTTCAATATGAGCATTCACTATTGCATAGGATATTTATGTGAGAGAAAATAAGGACGATCCCCTCTAACCTCAGCTTTATTAGTCTCCTCATATTAGCTCTGATTAGGACAAACTTAGCTTTGAGAGACTGACCTCCTCACACTAATTGAAACATAGTATTTTCACATTTGAACTTTCTTTTGCTGTCTTAGTACTTTTCCCTTATGTTGGTCATGCTTTTGAGTGGGAGGAAGGTCTCTATTTGTATGTAGATATATAGCTGTGCCACTGTGAGGTGAGCTCAGATCACTTGTCCTTGGAATTGTTAATTAGCTTCTTTCTTTATGACACATCCTTCAGTATGACCGTGATTGTATTATATTCTGTAACTGCGATGTACTTCCATCATGTCAAGATAGGCAGAGGCATCTACACAGTTGTAGACGTGATCGCTTCGGCTTCAGCTCCATCACTCTAAACGCATATAATGATAAAGAAAAAGGGAGCAAATGCGAATAAGGTGCTGAACCCACGCACCAAAATCAATGAACTCTTTTAAAATAATAAATAACTTTAGGAACAGTGTCTTCTTATTTAATGTAAACACTGATAATTTCATAGGTTTCACAAAAATGAAAATAAAGAAGAACAACGAAGCCACAGGCTAGTTCAAATAAATAACACGGCCGCACACCTACACTCACACACATGGACACGCCGTGCACTTTTAAGACCTCTTCGCTCCTCAATTTAGTGTAAGAATAAACAACAGCGGGGGGAAAGAAAACAGTAAATGTGTCATTAATAAAAAAGAAAGACAAGCTAATTGTGTTGCATGCTCTGGAAAAATCAAAAATCCATTAGAGGGAGGGAAAAGGACGCTGAACACGGCTTTTTGAAAAACAGATGATGTCTCACAAAAGAAGGAGACCAAGAGCGCTTTTACCTTTAATTTGGTCCTATATCCTCGATTTAAGACGGTCTTCTTGTGTAACTCTGCCTGCGTGTGTTTTTGAGTGTGTGTGTGTGTGTGTGTTATTATTGTACTCTGCTTAATGCATGCCAATGAGTCAGGCAAGAGACAACTTTATCTAATCTCCATTAATGGCCATACAGTTCAGGAAGGTCAACCAAACACACACACACACACACACACACAAACACATCCTCATGGGAGAGAGCATAAGGAGAAAATAATTGAGAGAAATTAGAAGAAATGATGGAAGGTACTGGTCGAAGTAAAGAGGAGTGAGAGAGGCAGAATGGACTCTGGGGTGAAACAATTAGCTGTGTCATTTAGTATTTGCTCTGCTTTTCCAGCTCAGAAAGGTCAGCGTGTGCCTTAAAAAGCAAAGTCGTTTATCTACGTGGCCTAGTGAGGAGCAACTTATGGTGACAATTTTTTTTTCCCTCAGTCAGTAAAACAGAAGGACGGTAAAAGACAGGCGAGTTTGCTCCAGGGTTGGATTTTAAATATTTAAAAATAGAAATACGTTTTGTAATTATTATGATTTAATTTAATTATTTCTATGTAACTTTGGATTAGTGTGTAATAGTTGTACTAAACATTTTCAATTTGGAGAATGTGATTTTTGATCCTCACTGTTAACCAATCTGATGTGATGTAACCCAAGCACAGAGTACAAGAGTACCAACAGGGCTGCAAATAGATTAGGGATTTTGAAACAGGAGCTGCCATCGCCAAACAGCAAGTAAGTAAAAATTCAAGATTGATAAATCTTAAATCATCATAATAAATCTCTCTTAGTGGGAAGACAGTTTTGGATATTTAACAACTTATAAAAATCTAGACTTGAGATTTGTTATTAAGTAAAACAGCAGAACAGTTGAATAGACAGATAAAAATAAAAGACATTTTTATTTGTGTCATTGATCTTTTTGTGTAATGAATATTAGTGTTTTTCAAAGTGCAAATTTGTTTCTAAATTAATGACAATGATTTTTGTTTTCACACGGCACCGTCTATTCCTTGATTGTACTAGAACTAAAGCCTAAATTCTAACAAAATTAAAATTGTGGACACACTCAGATTACCCACTGTGGCACATGAATGACACGCACAACAACACCAACAAGTCCCGGCACACTCTTTTAGGCCCTGTTTACACATATACGTTTTCCCTTAAAAACGTATACTTTCCCCTTCGTTTGCACCGTTCGTTTACACACAAACGGAGATGTCGCCTCTGAAAACGATTCTTTCTAAAAACTCCGGCAAAAGTGGAGATTTTGGAAAACGCCGTTTTCGCGTCGCAGTGTGGACTGCAAAAACGGAGGTTTTTGGAAACGATGACGCATTTTAGTCATGTGATGCAGTCATGTGACCAATTCAACTAAGATGGCGGACGGCATTGTACAGCAGTTGTTTTGTTTGCTCTCAATTTTGACGGCCCTATTAAAGATTAATATCAGTGTGTACATGCTACAGATAGCTTTTCTTCAAAGAAGACAGAATGTAAAGTAAATAAGTAAATAAACGGCAGACGGAAATGACGCAGGTCTAATCTTTTACGTTTCACGCATGCGTGGTACAGGAACGTAAGCGTTTTCAGTGTGGATGAACAACTCTTCGGAAACGACTGAAAACGATAGTGTGAACGCGGAGCGTTTTTAGACAAAAACGCCGTTTTCAAATTTATCCGGAGTAGTGTAAACGTAGCCTTATACAGGGAGGGCGTGATGAGCTGATGGAGCTCCGGTGTGTCAGCCTCCCCTGCAGCCACACCACAGACCGCACCCCACCGCATATCCCCATAGCCTGACCTAGGCCAGGGAGCCATCTGGCTTAACCTACTCCCCCCCCACCCCCGAACGGGAGAGGAAATCGGCCACGACCATCAGCGTCCCCGGCCCATGGACCAGCGGCAGGGATGAGTTGGATGCGGAGGCTGGCCGCGTGTCCAGTGCCAGCGGTGACGAGGTGGGTCCGGTGGCCGGCCGCGTGTCCAGCGGCGGCATCGGAGCTGGTCCGGGGGCTGCCCGCGGGAACAACGGTGGCTGCGCAACAGTCGCAGACGTGAACCAAGGCTCACAGGTGGCTTGGCAGGCGGCCTGCGCGCAGGTCTAGATGAGGCAGAATCACACAGTGCGCTGACCTCTGGCATTGATGCCGTTGGACTGGACGGCACGGTGACCTCCGGCTCAGGCAGGGGGGGGGGTCCAGATGGCACGCAGACCTCCGACTCGGCCAAGGCAGGTCCCTCCAGTGCACTGACCTCCGGCTCGGGCTGAGCAGGTCCCTCCCCATACGCTGACCTCCGGAGTGGCATGGGGGTTGCCTCCCTCCCCCACGCGGTCGAGGGACGCCAGAGGAGCTGGTGACGGTATTGGCCAGGAACTGACCCCAGCTGCCATACTCACTAACAGCTGCATCCAGTGCTTGGACCGGTTTTTTAATTTTCAAATTTTCTTCTTTTTGGACTTTTTGTGCAACAGTCTTTGAGCTCATTGTCTTCCTCAGCTTGCTCCGCTGCTGCTCTGTTTCCTTTGCCATTTGCTGGAGTCCTTTGGTGTTTCTTCATAGAGAAACACTCTCCTCTTTGCACCGACTGATGGAGCTGCTGCTTTGCTTCAGTGTCCACCTGGTGCTCCAGTTGAACCATGGAGGAATGTGCTTGCTCCATTTCCGCCTAGGAGTCCACATTCACCTTTAGGTTTTCATTCAGATGACATTTTTAACAGAGCGACCTCTACACCAGCATCGTTTAGGTGAAATTCAATCTCCACTGCTGTGATCACTGCTTGGCTATTTACTGTGAGGGCCTGGTCAGCATTGAAGATTTCTTTGAGCTGCTGTGTTTCAAACAGAGGACTCTTGTTGTTCTGGTTACTGGCTGCCTCCACCTCCACATCCTCTTGACCCTTGTTGATCTGCAGCTCTTAGGCAGCACTGCCAGTCAGTCTGCTGCTCCTGGTCTTCGTGGCTTTGTTACCATTGGTACTTTGCTGGAGTCTTTTTCTCCTTCCCAACACTTTTCAGACTGACGGCCCACTGCAGAAATTGCATCTGAAGCTTTTGAAGTTGTAAGTTTAGCTTCTAAGTCTGTGCACCCTGGACATTGTGGGTCTGCTGGGTGGTGCTTTCATCCACAGCGTCATGGCCTTCATCATTAAAGTTCCTTGTTCGATCAACGATGCCCTTTTCAAAGCCAGGACCTTTTCATGCTGCTCTTGTTCAGCATCCTCAGGTCAGTCCACACACTTCGTGAGTCTTCTTGGCTGCTTCAGTTTCTGCTTTTCCATTTCCGGTTTTAAGTTAAGACTTGCTTCTTTGTTTTGAGAGTTGATCAGGTCATGGCGCGCTTCTTTTAGCTCAGTCTCCAGTGATTTGATCTTTCTCCCTGCAGCAATATGTCTACAATGAGACGTGTTATTTGAACTGAGAGTAAAGCAGCTGATCTCCAAGTTGATCTTTTTCTTTCATCAGTGTGATGGACAGAAGAGTCAACCTGGCAACCGAATTCCTTTAGTGTTGGTTGTTGTGGCCTAAAGTTCTGTCTCCATCTTTATTTTCCTCTTTGTACTTTGTGCTTGTCTATGACTGTACTTCATGTGGCAGCGAAACTACTGACTGATCACAGAGAACGGTGTTTTTGCATATGTCACCTAGCAACAGGGAGAAGACTTAAAAAAAAAAAAATGAGACGATGATCACCTGAATGACTTCAAAACTTAACTTACTTCAATAACAGCTTTTTAAAAAAATATATATATAAACAATTTAGAACAATAAGCTGTAGCTCTTTAACATAATCAAAGTACCGTGTAGAATTTATATTGAAAGTCAATCATCTAAGAAGTTGCTGCATTAGTGCTGAATCACATGCTTGAGTCCTTTCCTTGTCTCCTCTCATCACAGTCCCTCACAGTCCCCCCACCAGAGCTGCAAGTAGAAAAGGCGAGGACAGAAAGTTTAATTATACATTCATATAACTTATGCAACTTATGAATGAAAAAGGAACAGTTTTTGTATGATTGTATGCCATGCATAAACTTAACCCATTAACAGCTAACGTAGCATATTTGATACATGAGTTTTTCAGACTTATACATCATCTTTGTGACTTTTTCCCCTGTGAAAAACCTAAACAAATTGCATAATACATTTTTAAGCAATTCATTGCAAAAAAAAAAAACCAAATGCAGCAAATATGATATAAATAAAAACTCACATATGCAAATTAGTATTTGATTATTGTTTTTTAATTTGTCAGAAGGTTCAATAACCACATATGAAAATTATTTTATGGTTTAGGCTTTAAAGACTTTCGCAGAGAAAACAGGTACTCCCTGCCTCCTGTACTTAGTGCAGAGATATCAAAACTCATTTTACATCCGTGGCCACATACAGCCCACTTCCATCCCCTTCACTGGTGTAAAGAAGTTTAGCTGCACATTTACTCCCTGTGATATCTCAATTTGTGAAAAAGAACTTTACGTCTCAATTTTAAAACATGATAAAGATAAATGCTGTTTTTGTTTAATAGAAAAAAAAATGTGACTCTTTGCACGTAAACTGTAAGAAATGAATGTGTAAAATTACGGAAAAGCGTCTGGTGGCTCTTTGCCTTTAATTATAAAGCAAAAACTGTTTGTTAATTCACAAAAAGTGTCCGTTTTATTTGTTTATTTATTTTACTGTGACCACATTGTAAAAAAAACTGACATTTTTTTTTCTGTAATTTAATTATTTATTTATTACTTTGGTGTAGTATGAATGGTTGTGGGGGAGGGTCTTTATCAGTAGGACAAGCTGTAAAATGTATTATTTATTTAATCACAGAAAGTAAAGAATAATGCCATAAGTCTTCTTCCACAGCAGACAGTTTGGTCAGTCATGTTAGAAAAAGGCTGTAGTATACGCTCACAAAGAGCCTTTAAATAAAGTGTGAACAAACAACAAGACTGGAGCTGAGGCAGCTAGATGCACGCATCATTAATCCGACCATTTACACACGTGCTTTTACTGGGATATCTGTGAAAAGGGACTTTTAATGATGATCCGTTTGTGCCCACAGATTCCCGCTAAGAGGTTTTATTAATAAGTGGAAACACTTCTGTGAGCCTTTCAAATGTGTGCTAGTTGTGTGTTTTTAAAAGTTACGTTACAGCGTCGACAACATAAGTTATCTCGTTTATTAAAACCATTCAAAACTTCCTGGAGGAAATAACTACATGTTACGTTCGTTACTGTTGAAGTGGTGGAATTCGTTGTGTTGTAGTAGTACACGGCATTAAGTTTAAGGGAGTTTGCCCAGTGGAGTGTAAATGTAAAAGTGGAGTATGAAGTGAAGGAGGCCGTGATTTGAATCTTTGTCTTTCTGATGTGAGCACATGTGCATAAGCACGCAGGCACTCTTGACATTGATGCGCTCACAAATATCTTTCCTCTCACTATAAGACAGGTCGTTTCCTCTCTCTCTCTTACCGTTGAGCCTTCACCGACATCAGTTCTGATTTCTTCTTTTATACTTTGTTTTTTGATCTCTGCATAAAACCTGGTTAGAGGGCTCTCAGGGGTAGGTCATCACTTTGTACGCGTGTGTGATGTTGGCATCACCTGTTGTCTCTTTGAGGCCATCTGGAGTTGGCACATGTGGGAAAACCTAGTGTCACATGCCCACACATTTTTAATAGGTAATGTCACGGATGATTTTCAGCTCAGCTCCAACCACGCGCGGCAGCTCAGAGGAGGAGACAACAAGTGTTTAAACTGTAATGTAATTCCTTTGTGTTGTCATGCATCTTTCTAGGCCACACGCACATACAGGCTGGGCTTTTTCTACAGGTCAAGAACAGGATTTGTGTTCAGGCTCGATTCAGTTTGTCAGTTGCTGGGCTGACCCTCCATTCATGCTGTGTGTTCACTTGTGCATCCTTGTGCTGTGGATATGAAGCCCATTTTGTGGGTGAAATTTGGCTTACATTCGTAATATTAATCAAATCAATAAGATAACGATATATTTCATGGAAAAGATTAGCAAATGAATGCAGGAAGCAGGACTTTAAATATAGCATGAAATGGTACTGATGCAAGTGTCTTTGCAAACAGTACTTTATTATTTAGGAAAGGTCTTATCCAACTCATAGAAGAAAGAAACATAATTAAAGGTAATTTCCATGTAAAACTTAATGCAATATTTAAGGAATTTGGCAAATTGGAGAGTCCACCAGATGTTTTTGACAAAACAGCAGAAAATACTACTGAAGGAGGTGATTTTAACACAGATTTTATAGGTTATCATAATTTTTTTTTCAAGCCAGGTTTCCGTGTTTATTGTAGAAAGTGTTCAGGAAGCTAATTTTAGGGCTTGGTAGTTTTTTTGTGATAAATTCTAATTACAGATGTTTTTGATATTAGCATGTAAGGGTGGTGGCAGATGTAGATTCTTCTTTTTCTTGATACCAAGGGAGAATGAAAAGCTGTTAACTCTAGCAAAAGTTGGGCTAAGTCGGAAACAGTGAGGTGGCCAATTAATAAAAAAAAAACCAAAATATCTACCCAAGAAATAAACATAAGATTGACCAGATATTTTGGTGCAGCTCTATTGCCAAGACAGTTTTAGAGAAAGATACTGATATTTTGTGCTGGTGTGTAAATTAGGGCTGTGCAATTGATTCATTTCATTTATATAGCACTAAATCCCAACAACAGTTGCCACAAGGTGCTTTATATTGTAAAGACCTTACAATAGAGAGAAAACCTCAACAATCAGAGGTAAATGGACGGGTTCTTATATAGTGCTGTTCTACTAACATATCAGATTTAGCCATTCATGTAAGCACTTTTTCTACATCTAAGCTTTTTCTGTTTAACAGTCACAATCCAATAAACACGTTGAAAGCAACTCTGAGTTCAGTGTCTTGCCCAAGGACACTTAGGCAAACAAACTGTAGCAGCCAGGGATTGAACCACCAACCTTCTGATTACTAGATGACCTAGTGATTAGTAGTAGGGAGAGGGAAGGAAAAACTCCCTTTTAACAGGGAGAAAGCTCCAACAGAACCAGGCACAGGGACAGACAACCATCTGCTGTGATCGGTTGGGGGTGAGGGTAAAATGAAAATGAGCAAATGACCTTAAAATCACTGTTAATCAACATTATTAATTAACAAACTATCATTTTCCCTTGATTACAATTGATGAGTGATTATTTTATGGCTGTATATTGTTCTGGCCCTCGTATACGGAGGCTGAATGGCCTTTGTACAAGCACACACACTTCTTAGCAGTGCAAAGTTATCGTCCCAAACAGCAGCGTAGAAAAATCCAGGCAGCCAGCATGTGTCTCTGTAACCAATCAGGAAGTTCCATACTTTGCTTTTTCACGGACCAGAAGCATTTTGGAACTGCGAAATGGGATAGCTAGTCCAGTAGTTATTCCCAAAGCTAATCCATTTGCTAATATAATAGCTAATCTGTGAGCTAACAGGAAAGGGAAATGCAGCAAGGAAATGGATTTGAAAATGAAGAGTGGAATCACCATTTTAAATGTCAGAAATAAATCTTTGATTTTTGAATCCATTTACTTATTTCTCTTTTATAAATTGTATTTTAAAAAAGATTTTGATGTTTCTTAATTTGGAATTTGAACAGTTTTTTATTGAGCGTTTAATTCTGTTTTGTGAAATCCATTTTCAATTTTTGTATTTATTAATAGATTAAATATCCATTAAATTGTGCTTTTTTATTTTTAGTTAAACGATTAAATAATAAATAACTTTAATAATGTTTAAATAAATAAATGAATTAAAATAAATGAATTCATAAATGAATTTACGAATGCATATTTTATTGCACAATTCATTAGTGAAGCACAAAATTCTTTATTTTGATGCATGTGGTCCTCCATAGGAGACTGGCGGTATTACATTTTGTCACTAAAACCATTTGTCCTGCAGTTTTCTTTTTGTTTGAGGTCCTTATTACTAAAGCCAAAAATGTGTCCAAACAATGGACAAGGCATTTTTGTTTTTTTTGGCACAAGCTGCTCAAGTGGCAGAGTCACGTGACCACACACCAGCAGCACTATGTTTTAAAGGGGACAGTATTAACAGTATTTAAAAACAAAATGCTTTTGCTCTGTCTAGTAATTTTAATCAGAACAACACCATAAATATAAAGATATTCTTTGGCATCTCTCTACTAAGGCAAAGATTTTGCCACATTCCTGAAATCTGCAGATCAGGAGTCACCAAATTCCTCTGTCCTATGTGTTCACCCGGTGCCTTTATAAAATTAAAAATAAATATGTGTATCTCTCAACGAATGGACCTCTGCTGAAGGTAGATGGAGACAGAGAAGAGTGGAGCTGATGAAAGGTGAACATGATGAAGGGAGGGAGAGATGACATGGCTAGAGGTTTATTTAGGTGTGCGCCTGGCTGCCAAATGGGGTGAATAATAGATGTGAGGGAAAAGAGGATAAAAAAGAGGAGGGGAGGGAGGGTGGGATGGATAAATGGCAGGGACAAAATGTTCCCCTCCTACTGTCTTTCACCACCCAGCTCTCTATTTAAGAATGAACATAGAACTGACAATAAGTTAAGAAGTTTTTTCCTTGCAACTTCCCCACTTTTTTTATCAGCGTTGAAATTTTTTAAAGTAAACTTTAAGAAACTTTAACATTAATGTGATTTCTTGGAATAGAAATCACATTAATGTGAAGTGGAGAAAGTCTTAAACACAATGAAAAGCAGGCATCGACTCAAACATCCATATATTTATGAGCGGGCGTGCACGCAAACGGGATTGCGCAGAGACACAAAAACACACACTTACATGAAACCTTCTGACTGTGATCAAGAGAACAATGTTCCGCTCTGCACAGTGCACGGTCTCCCTCTTTCACCTTTTCTCTCGCTGTCTTTTATCTTTCGCTTTCATCCCTCGTTCAGTCCCATCGGGCCCAGGACCCGAGCAGCTGAGCTCTCCCTCTACCGACTCCAGTTGGACACACACGTAGTAATTTGCATTCATACCTCTACACACACACTCAACACTTCATGCATTGCCTCCGATTAATTTTCTTGTCTCATTTGTTTGAATCAAGACCCTTAAGAGTGCATACAAATGCTGACCTTGAGACGCAGAAGATTAGACACTTGAACTCAGACTGAAGAGAGATGTATCCTCCGAGTGAGGAAACCTTGTGGAGAAGCGACAGCATACTTTTCTAAGAGATGGGAGGCAGGCACTTGAGGGAAAATTAAATCTTTCCAAGGATGCCATCGGGGCATTGAGAAAAGATTGGCGTTTTGTGGCTAAATGCACGTACGGTGAACTGCCTCGGCTCGCTCAGCCTCGATTTTATATGTTTTTGTTTATGGGAGATTCATTTATGTGCTTTAAATGCTGTTCTGAAGGTGGAGAATCATTATTTGGAAGTATCTACGCAAGTTGGTAGTCTGCAGCTGAAGGTGAGAAAGTTTGATTTAGTTTGATTTTTTTCCAGTGGCTAAACAGATAAAAAGGTTCTTTACTCAAACTTGAGAAATATAAATTAATTAAAGAAAGTCTTAACAGGGCCTCCAAGCTCACGGCGCACTGTTTTCCCCAACAACCAGTGGTCCAGCTGTGACTTTCTGGGTTTCAATTCCTTATCTTTTATTCCTTTTGAAATATTTGTCATAATGTGAACTCTTTCTCTTGCAATAACTTATTTTTATCTTAAATTCAGAAGTTAATTGAGTTTGTAAAGGCAGCACCAAGTTTCGAACCAAATTTTAAGTAAATAATTAGCATTGCCCTATAATATCGGAATTACTTTAAACAATTTTGTTTGTTCTGGGAATATTTGTTCGATGACACACCTCGCAATAACATCAACTTTTTTGGTTATTTTCAGTGTTGGGGAGTAACGGAATACATGTACCGGCATTACGTATTTAAAATACAAAATATGAGTAACTGTACTCTGTTACAGTTACTGTTTAAAAAGGTGGTAATTAGAATACAGTTACTTTGTTGAAATAAGTGGATTACACGGCGGTCTTTTCCTGTTTCATATGTTAGGCTATCCCCTCTCTATTTTTGGTAATTCCACCCGCATATTGACGTGAAGAAATACTGAAAAAATTATTATTCAAAAAATTATTTAATATGAAGGCAATATGAGCAGGCATAGCCCTAAAGAATGTATCCTGATGGGCGGTGTAGTCCGTGCTGCAGGGAGAATGTGTGGGACTGCCCCTCCCGTTATGTGTGTGTGAGCACGAGGGAGGGAGAAAAAGGAGAGTCGAAAAGTAGAGTTGTCACCGACCAGAAACGGGAGATGGAAGCATGTAAATATATTGATAACCACTGCAGCCAAAAAGAGTGCCTGACGAGCCCAGTTGTAAGTAAGCTGTTAAGACTCGACTGTACACTGTGTTCGTGCTTTCCTCCGAAACACTAAAGTTCCGTTGGAGCAGCCTTTCAACGTCTCTCTCTGTCTCTCGCTAGCAAAGTTGACCCAGACAGTAAAGCTAGTTCCCCACACGAGCCCGACACGGAAACCAACGTATTAGCCAGAGGTCTCTTTACTACAGTTCGGAGCCGCGGACCTGCAAAAAGTGCAGCCTTATCTAATGTCCGCCCTACTGTTACTCATTTTATATTAAGATTTAAAAATCTAGTTGGTATTGGTATAGCGAGTAGCCTTCAGTAAAAGTAATAAATCACACAGCAATGGTACATTCATGTCGTTGTGAAAAGCATGACAATATATTAAGATATCCAAAGTATTCAGAATACGGTACTCTCATTGAGTAACATAACGGAATACATTACAAACTACATTTTGGGGCATGTATTCTGTAATCTGTAGTGGAATGCATTTTGGAAAGTAACCTTCCCAACACTGGTGACAAACTATATTTTAGGAACTGCTGATACTGATGGATATTCTGTTCTTGTGCTTCTTGATTTAGGTGCAACGTTTGATACTGTAGACCAGGGGTGTCAAACTCCAGTCCTCGAGGGCTGGTGACCTGAAACTTTTAAATGTGTCCCTGCTGCAACACATCTAAATAAAATTAGTAGGTCATTAGCAAGACTCTATAGAACTTGACTGCATGCTGAGGTGGCAACCCCTAACCCTACTCAAGTACATTTAAATAAATGTAAATAAATCTAAGTGTTTGGAAAAACTTCTAAAAGTACTTTTATTGCACCATGTTCATTCACTTATGAGCTGCTGTAACATGTATCAAATGGCTGAATTGAAACCTCAGCATGCAGTCAAGTAGCAGCAGGGACACATGTAAAAGTTTCAGGACACCGGCCCTCGAGGAGTGAGGTTTGACACCCGTGCTATAGACCATCAAGAGGCTGCAGCACTGGGTTGGAGCGCCGCAGTGGTTTAGGTCATATCTGACCAATTAAAAATTTTTTGTTTCCATCGGTGACCAAAGCTCTCTTTATGCAGAACTAAACTGTGGAGTCCATCAAGGGTCTATACTGGGACCTTTCCTACTTTCATTAAATATGTTACCTTTGGGCCTCATTATACATTATATAACATTTCATGTACAAATAATATTTCTTTTCACTGCTGTGGTAATGACACACAACTTTATCTCCCTGTAAAATCCACAGATTCAACCTTAAAAACTGTCTAACTGATATTAGGTAATGCATGTGTGTAATTAAAAAAAAGAAGAAAAAAAAACAGAAAAAAACTGCGATTCCAATCATTGCTTTGGACATGCTGCATCCAAGCATTAAGTACTTCCTTGGTCCTTGGTCTGTCAACATGAAATCAGCTACCAGAAATCTGGGCATGCTATTTGACTCTAATCTCACCAGGACTGGGTGACCTTGTTTATGTTTCTGAAGAAACATATAAACAAGGTCACCCAGTCCTCATACTACCAAGAAAAAGGAAACCACAGGGAGCTAGGACAGAACACATACTACAGGTGAGATAAATATCATCAAAACATCACATTTTTAAGTTTTAAAAAAATGCACTCTCACTCATTTGCCTCACAGTGGCTTGGTCAACTGTTTACCATCTCCTAGCTCACTTTACAAAGATGAAGTTAAAAGAAAATATACAGTAAAAGACTATATATTTATGCCTTTAACCAGACACATTGTCTTTTTGTATTGTGCTCAGACGTGGCCACCACACCGACTTGGAGACACACATCATTCTAATTCTAATTAATTTTAGAATTAATAATAACAGAGGCATGGTACTTGAGACCTGATATCATTCCATAGCTCAGAGATAATACTGGATATTGACTACATACTACATTATACCGAGCCTTTCAACCTCTGAGGTCAAAGGCATTTTCTTATTATGTATCACAATTTAACCCCTACAGATATCCAAATCAATTTTTATACTGTTTGTGGCCCTCTTTTATTTTTCCTCCAGGAAGTAAGACAGGCTTACTGTATTCTCAGAGAGTCAAAGAAGTATGTGAGGGCCACTCTTAACTATCTAAGCCCTGTCAGCAAAATCCCTCCTGTTACCATTAGCAACCACCAGAATAGGACCCCTCACACTACCTGGGGAGAAAATATGCTTGTTAGAGAGACAAAAGATGCAGAGAGAGAGAAGGAGTTTGTAGGAAGGGGGAATGGGAATATAGGGAGGGCTAAAGATGACATTAGGGTGGAGGATGAGAACAGGAAAAGAGGAGAGTGAAGCAGAAAGATGTGTTGCACAGCCTCAAAACAATACTGAATAAATATTTATTTTAAATCTCTGCACAATGAAGGGGAAATCCGATGAGATAAATAAACCTATTACAGTTTGGTCTGGAGGGCTTTATTTGATGTTATAATCCACCCTAATATGCTGTAGGCAAGTGAGATATGGCAAAACAATGAGCCAAAACATAACAACAGACAAACAAGTGACAGAAAGCTCATGTGCAGGTTACTGTAGAAAGATTTTCAGTGTCAGTGGCCATTAAAAATCGGCAACCGAAATCATGTGAGGCAGAATCAGGTTGTCCTTGTCACACCTGAAATTGAGCCTGCCAAATTTACTTCAGTGCAAAGCAATTACAATCCCAGAGGAACACAGTGAGTTTTCAGCCAGCTGGCAAATCATCCATCACTCATCAGTAACACATCACACAGCGCAACATGGCTTACAAAAACAATGGGAACCTGTTTGAAAAGCACACAGTACTGAATCTATGATCTGACGTCAACCTGTGAGTAACTTATTTGTTAGTGATGATCTAGCACAGCATCAGGGAAGTACATGAGCAAAAAAATCTGATTTTGCCTAGTAACAAGCACGGCACTGTATTTTTTTTTATCAGTTATGGGGCCTACATGTGACCTTCTGTAGTCAGCTTATAAAGAACAATGTTTCTCAATTAAACCATATACCCAATGACAAAGTTGTCAAAATGATCCTCACTTCTCACCCTTGGTGTCAAGATGGCTTCTTTCCAGATAAAAACTAACCCTCCCAATTTGAGGGAAAGGCCAAGCTGTGACACAGTAATCAGTTTAACAGCCTGGCCACAGAACCACATGATGACCCTTTAGATAATCTCGGTGTGGATGGCAAGGAAAGATGGTAGAAAGGAAAGAAAACATTTTAGCATTCTTTCTAACAGAGACTGAAATTTAATTTCCAAGACCAAAAAAAAAAAAAAAATCACAAATCAAACAAATATTAGTGATTGTTGGTCTTTTTCTCTCTCTCTTTTTTCCACCAATACAAACAGCCAAATCAGTCCTTACACTTTCCATGTTTCGATCATCTGCCCTCATCTCACTCCTCTGTCACACTGTCCATTAATCTTTTCTGTAGTCTTTCCCCTTTCCTCCTGCCAAGACCTACCAGGTCCATCTCCAACATCCTTTTTCCAATATATCAGCTATCCCACCTCTGCACATCCAACCCATCTCAGCCTTGCCTCTCTAACTTTGTCTCCAAACTCCTCGACCTGAGCCGTCATTTCTAATCTTGTCCATTCTGGTCACTCCATATGAAAATCTTCAACTCTCTAAAGTAAAAAAAACTAAGCTTATTTCTCTTTGAACAGGAAATGTTTACTTTGTTACAGAGTTGTTACATACTTTTCAAACTTTTTTTGAGTGTGCTTTCATATGGAGACAATGGGTTTTGTTTTACAGTACAACACAACAAGATCAACACTGCTTAACAAAGTATAAAACACTGCTTAGCTATATTATAAGGAGCGGAACAGCCAAAGTCTAATGTTCCTATAGGAGGATGTAGAGTCTAAACAGGATCAGCTCAGTGTCCAAAAGGCAAAGCAACATTAGCACATCCTTACATTTATAAACATGTCTATTCATGGGTTAGACGATTCATCCCATAATAAGCCATCATTGAAATGCAATTTTAAAGGGTTTTCCTTTGGCACCAGTGAAAAAGCTCTGTCGCTAGGCCTCCAAACAGCTTCAACAAGCTTTTCACTTTCACAGTCTACTGCATCAAAGCTCAGTTTCCTTTGCCACCTGTTATTTCTTTTAGTGTGCACTGTTTATTAGAGTGTAGTAATATTAATGTGACTCAGTTGTTTCGCTTTTTTCTGTATTTTCTGCTTAATAATTCTGATCAACACCATATTTTTCCAAACCAAGCTAATTTCCCTACTTGCACATGTACAATTTAAACAGCTGGCACTTTTCTCCCCATATGTATCCTTGAATTCTTGAACAGACAAATTCACATGTGGCTCCACAGCACTATTTTTAAACAAACTGAATCCCATTTCCCTATTCAGAGAGTAGGAGAAAATATAAACGTTACAGAAGGGAAAAAACACTCAAAAAACTGTCTGTAGTGTGCATGAATCACAGCTTGAAGAATAGTAACAGGAAGCGATATGTAAGCTGCTTTGAATTTGTTGCAAATAATTGAAAATTTTGTTCCGTCTCAGTGGATGGCACGTGGTTACACACAAATACATGCACGCACATGTGCATACATAAACACGAGCACACTTAAACACAGCAGGCCATCTTACCTGCAGTATCTGGCAGCGGTCCGAGGTGCAATCGATGTTCTCACAGGGCTGGTACATGCCCAGTGTCACACAGTTGAGCAGGATCACCATGATGCTAATCCTCTCGAACCACGTATTAACAAGACTGGGGTTAAGGAGCATTGCAGATGAGGAGAAATGCACACCTATACACAAGCTGAGGCCTTACTGGATGTTTCAAACAGGGCTGCCGGTATTAATGAAATAAAGAAAAAAGGAAAAGAGACAAATATACAACACGCGATAGTTTTTCAAAACTAATGTGTTTGAACAACCCTTAAACACCACAAGGAAATAATAACTTCACTGCAGTTGTTCCTTATTGCCAGTGTTGGGGAGTAATGGAATACATGTACCGGCGTTACATATTTAACTGTATTCCGTTACAGTTACTGTTTAAATAGATGATAATTAGAATACAGTTACTTTGTTGAACTCAATGGATTACACGGCAGTCTTTTCCTGTTTCATATGTTAGGCTATCCCCTCTCTAATTCTGGTAATTCGACGCATTGCTGGAAACCCAAACAAAACATGCAATAAGAGGCTCTAATGTAAGCGTCCTGTTAATGTTGGTGGCGTCAGTTACACAATGGACCCGGAGTAGGCACAACAGCGCCAGCAGTGCACGGGCAGGAATGTATTTCTTACTTGGAAATTCTGACAGCACTTCACATTTAAAGAAGAAAGGGATGGGCGAAATCTGACCGTGCAATGGAAACTGTTTGCCAGCAGCCAAGCTGCTCGCAGCGCCTCCAAGCTAAACAAATATTTGGAAGTAAGTTCTTTTTAAGAAAAACTAACGTTAGCCTACTGCAACTACCTTGTTTTAGTTGTGGTAGCTACCTGGGTTATTTGCCACTTTAGTCTCTTTGATGTACTACTGCTGTGTAATTTATTACTACTACTGAAGGCTACTTGCCACTGAGCTAACATTGTTAGCTGGCGTTAGCTGATGACAGCATATTAAGTAATCCAAAGTATTCAGAATACTTTACTCACATTGAGTAATGTAATGGAATACATTACAAACTACATTATGGGTCATGTATTTTGTAATCTGCAGTGGAATACATTTTAAAAGTAACCTTCCCAACACTGCTTATTGCTGAATCATTTGCATAATTCAGCATGATTACTGGGAGAGTAATATTGCACATTGCCACAAATTGTCAATCATCTATCTCAGCCTGTCATCTTGAAATTACACTGTAACACAGCCCTTCACTATTTTCACTTTTTTGTGAACATATAACATGATACAGTATGTATGTTTAGCCAAGTTACCATTATTCAGCAAGGTATGCATAAAAACTAGGACATAAATAATCATGTAAACATTTTTTTTCATAGGTTACTGACTCATTCATAGCAGCTGACTCATTCACTGCATATATGCAACACATCAGAAGTGAAGGCATCATTCCGTTGCGGTAATTCATCAATGAAAATGAAGATAAAAATACATTTTTCCAGCCAAGCTACTTTTGCAATATGATTGTATGAGTCTTAGATGTATGACAGAGTGAATATGCTTATTATTGCCTGAGTATGCCGAGGCACAGGACACCTTTTTCATATTTATTGAAAATGATGACTCACACAACAGTATCTACTAAAAAAACAACTTCAAAACAGTGCCAATATAATTACGACGGTAAATTACTGTTTTGCAAGTAAAGATAGTAATGTGTTTCCAGTGCCGCCTGGCAGCAAGCTATTTAACCTCAGTCTTCCTCTATATTGTTTCCTGCCTCTTCTCATTTTAAAAAAACAGTTTTTCACCCTGCAGGGTGCTCCGCACTGCTGGTTTTACCTGCTTTTCCAGACAGCGTGCACATACAGTAAGAGGACAAACCATCCTTATGCATTAATACAATTACTTCATGCATGTAATGAATAAAAATGAGCTCCACACACTATGCATATGTTCGTGGGGGGTATGTACTGTATGTGTGTTTTAATCACTGTAATGCAATTTTAAGTCTTTCCCAGCTTTTCCCTTCTTCTAATATCCTAAGCCGTCAGCTTATGTTCCTTTAGTTATGTTGCTCTATCCTCTTAAGTCTTTATTTTCTGTCTTCTCTTCTGTATTTGTTCCCTTCACAAAATGAGCTTAAAATCTTTTGTTCTTATAAACCTTGATGCTAACTGAACTTACTTTTTTTTGGTAGTAAGATGTAACAGAGTGTCTCTGTGTGGTATTGTTAGATCCCAGTTACCCCTACACAGGAAGTCTGGACCCTTTTAAAGAGTCAGAATTTCTGGTCCTATGAATAGTAGGCTATGCAGAAACTTACTTAAATCAATGGTGAGGAGACTAGCTTAGCTCTGCCTACGTCTGGATGCCAACCCCAGTATTCTCTGCTGATGCAACTAATCAGGAACTCTAATAGTCCAATCAGCAGCCACACCTCTCCTCTTATGATCACTGCTCTTGTTAAAATGGCTAGGTTGTACTTTTGAAGCCAGGAAAATAGGCCCCAGGAATCTGTTTTATGGGTTAGAACAACCAGTAAAAACCATTCAAATCTGTAATACTCATACACAAGTTTTACCTTTACTGTTAAACAAAGATTCAAGAAGGGAATGCCCACAATTTTAGACTTTAAATGCAGATAGAAGCTTTTATTTAAGCAATTTAGCAGGAGGCTAAGAAACCAGCTCAATCAGATAATATGAATCATATGGTTAAATCACTTAAATCTTTATTATTACCTAACTAATCAAATCTATGCTGAATGAGGGTTTCTAATACCACTCTTGAGAAGAATGAGGCAGAGGAGAGGAACTACACCCTGGCCAGCAATGCAATCCTCTCCCAGCCGGACTTGACGAAGTCCAAATATGGAAGCAGTGACTCAGTATAGTCCACCAACTTCCTTAGGGCTTCAATCCAATACAGCAAAAAGAGCAGAGAAAAGAGAATTGTAAATCCAATTTTTAGATCGAAGTTGCTTGGCCATGGTTAATCCTCCGGTACTCC
>VVHJ01000558.1:0-21158 GCA_015107715.1 Tylochromis polylepis | reverse complement strand
GTGCAAATAAAAAAACACAAACTGAACTACAGAAGACTGCTTATATAACCACATAAAGGAATGAATGGGAATCAAAGGTAATAACAGTTTTAATTGGATTGAGGCGAGCAGCAAACTACAAACAGCTTTTGCAGTAGACTTGCATGTGTGAAGAAGGGTTATGTTTTGGTGATAATGCTAAGAAGGAGCATTGACTATCTGGGCTCACACTTTTAAAAGTGCCTGCAGGAATGAAGTGCTTTTTGTGTGACTAATGGCAAAAATAATAAATGATTGTAGCTGGCGGTTTTTTCTTTTATTTTGCATCAGAAGGTTTATGAATTTATGAGAATAGACGCTCTAGCTCAACATCAGATATAGAGTATTACTGAAAGTCTTGTGTCATACCTCATTTCTTTATATTTTGGCCCCAATGAGCTAGGCTTTTGTGTAACTTCAGCAGTAGTTCTCCAGGCTTTCTGAAGTTCTTTCAAAGTTTTTCTTTGGACATTGGCTGCTTTTTCACTTATTTTTAAAATGTATTTAGTTTTTCTTTGTTTGTTTAGCCACTTAACACTGACTTATGACTTATTCAAGCACGAAAAAGGAATGCACCAGTGTTGTGTCCAGAGATAATAGACAAATGAGCAAAGAATCAATTTTAAATTGTGTCTTTAGGCATTTTTGTTAATAGTAGCCTGTCACAAAAAGAACTAATTTGTTTCCATTTCTTTAGTTAAAGCTACAACAAAAATAAAGAATAACAGTTTTATAGGCATTAAATGGTATCTTTCTTTTCTTTTCTTGCATCAAAAAGGTGATTCTCAAAGAGCTAATGAGACAAATATTTACATATCTTGGGCTGGTGATCGGCGTGTCCTTAAAAAAAATCTGAGAAAACTGGACAAGTAGAGTTCAAAAGAAGAAATTCCAGACTATCTACAGGAGATGAAAAGTCGTGTTCCTAAAGCATAGTTAAAAATCAAAGAAAGGATCCGAGACATGCATCTGTCTCTTCAATTGGTCCTGCTACTGTTGGCCAAAGCTTCATCAGAGATGAAAAAGGAAACAGGGAGGAAAGGCTGAGGTATGACAAATTACAAAAAACTGGCATGAAAATCA
Source organism: Tylochromis polylepis (assembly GCA_015107715.1). Taxonomy (NCBI): domain Eukaryota; kingdom Metazoa; phylum Chordata; class Actinopteri; order Cichliformes; family Cichlidae; genus Tylochromis; species Tylochromis polylepis. Next base: position 20,057 of record VVHJ01000558.1, on the reverse strand, counting down.
GTGGAAACAGGTCTAATGGAGTGATAACCAAAATTTGAGCATTTCAGACAGTGGTGTTGGGGATAATGTCAAAGAATTGTTGGAATTATAAATGCAGAAAATTACCATCAGATTTAAAACCACTGTTAAATATCATCTGGAAAGCAATTGCAATGGATTCATTTTTCAGCACGACAATGACCCCAAATACACTGCAAATGCAGTAAAATCTGGATATAAGAACACACAATGGATCACTATCAGTCGTGGATTCACCTCACCATTACTGAAGTAGTGTGGGATTATCTTGATAGAAAACAGCAAAAAGGCAGCCAACATCCAAAGAAGAGGCTTTGAAACTACCAAGAAATTACCTGAAAGCTTCTCTAAGAGAGTTCACACTGTGTTAAAGAATATCAAATGCTGACTTCGAATTTCCCATCAAAAAGGTATGACACTCCACTACTTAGATGATCTGATTAAATTTGTCATCCCTATTGGATGTTCTGTGGAGAAAAGAGATGATCTTTTCTGATAATGTGTGGGCCTCTGGACACAATGGGGACAATTGTTGTGATAAGTTGTTCACAGAAAAGCATTAAGAATAACTTCTGTAACATGTTTTTCTGTGGGAAACCTGTCACCGAACCTGCCATGTACAGACGCGAACCTCATTTTTAATCAAATGCATCACAAACCAAATCTGCAAATGGAAAAATGAGGCGATACGTCATAAATTATTGTGCTTGAGAAATTGGGAATGTACTCTAAAGAAGTGTGTTTGCACACACACTGTGTAATGCATACACACACTTCTTTATTTCCAGGGATTATGTGGTTGAAAACATGTTTGTTATTCTACATTCACTATCCATTAATCTGAATCACTCTCCATCCTACTTGCGCTGCTCCACTGTTTCGGCTATCGCTTAGGCACTTCTCTCTTGGGTAACAACGAAATATGGAGAAATAATATCAGAACAATGTGTTCAGAGAAGCATTTTTAAAAAGTCAGTCTGCCTTCTCTTCGTTGTTTCCCCATCTATGCACCAATTTCTTCTTTGAAATAAGTATCTTGTCCCCTTTGGGTTACATTTTTTTTTTCGCCCTTTGTGTTCTGTAACTTTTCATTCTCAATATCATTTCCATTTTCCCAGCTGTCACTTCTTCCCGTTCTTCTATTTTTGTTCTCTACTCTTTTTTTTCATTCCCACCAAATGATGGACAGTTGCACCCTACTTCCAAAAAAACAACCAAAAAAACCCCCAAACAAATTCAAACACTCTGGGACACATAACACCTCAGCAGGTAATGAAAAATCAATCAGGCCTCTGCGTGTAAAAATGTGTGTGCACACATGAGAATGTGTGTTTACGTGCTTGTGTATCACTCCCATAGCACCACTAAAGAACGTGCCCTGAGGTTCTGTGTTAGCAAAGTGAGAGCCAAGAACAGAGGCATGGTATGAACTTGCAGAGAGAAAAGAAGTGAGGCAGACAAAAGAAGAAGAAAGCATGTCTGGACTATAAACAAAACTAAGACAGGGGAAGATGGACAGAAGCTATGCCAACGCACCGTGTCTCAACCTATGTGCCGAGCCATCTCAAACAATCGCTTCACAGTGCACAGTCTAGACATCTACAACATACTGCTTCATTACATGCAAAACAACTCCCTCGCACCCTGTGGACACCTCACCTCCAACCCATGAAAGCCAGCAGTATCAGCAACATCTGCACTGACATGTGCAGTGACTCAGCATTGGTTTGATTTCACTTTCTTTGTCATAGTGACCCTGAACCTTTCTCTCCCCAGGGAGCGAAGCAGCAGGCGGCTGACTCACGCCCAGCTGATTCCAGAGCGCTAGCTGTTGCGTGGTCATGTCACTCCTTAATCATGTAGGGCGGGTGCTAACAGAGGCTGACATCAAGGATGCTTTGAGGAGAAAAGAAGGGAGGCATGCTGTTATTGAACTTCAGCATTTAATTTGATTGTTCTTTTAAAGCTGTTACATGTGCAGTATTAACTCAAAATGTAACTCACGCAGAGACGGTCCGCGTGTGACTGAGGATGTTCTGTCTCTGTCTTTTTCTCTCTTTAGCATCTTCTTCTCCCCTCGCTGTACGTCTAATCTTCTTAGGATGCGGGCAGGGCCTCCTCTATGTCTTTATTCTCTTCTCATCTTCTCCCTTCTCCTCTTTTCCACGTCTCTACCTATTTTTATGCCTGTCCCTCTGCGTCAATACACATTTCGTCAGACATTTGCCCTCCTCTTTCATCCTATTTTTTTTTCTTCTATTCAGGGCTTTCCGCCTTTATCAAGCTCTTGGTCTTCGTTTTTGACAAAACACTTCAGGATCCTCACTTTTGTCTCCCTGATTCTTTTTCTGTCTCTCTGTCTGCCTTTGTAATGGAATCCAGCAACAAAATGACACTTGCGCCTCATTTCCCCTACTTTTGAAAGTAGGAAACCATGTTAAGAAAGAAAAAAATAAACATTTGATTCAGAAAAATGTAAAAATGGTGAGCTCTGTTGCAAAAAATCTGTACATTTTTTACTTACTTTTGGACCCCCCTGCTGACTGCAGCATCTGAACATTTTACAGGTGCAGTCTTGAAGCTGAGATTAATTATAATGCGCAAAATATTTAACTTGTCAACAGGTTGCATGTCTGCTACTTAGAATTCTTCAAGGACCCATTCCCTGCACAAATCTGTTTTACAATTTGAAAACATTTGTGTCTGTATGACAAAAGTTTACAGCTACCAATGATTTCTCTATACGAGTGGTTATGCCCTTGCTCAGAGGACTGAAAGATCATTTCCATAAAATACTTCATTCCTTGTAATCGTCATGAACACTGTGAAGAAAGCATGTGTCCAGAAAATAAGCTTCAAAATGCAAGAATACCAAATTATGAAGAAATACACCATAGACTGTAAACTAACTGAGTTTAAAAAGAGCTTTTATTAGTGTCATAGGTGATACTTTTAAAAACCTTGAAGACTGGAGGGGGAAACAGTCAATATACAAACAATGACTGTCAACAGTCAACATTTGGTTGTGAAAAATGATTGTTTTAGGACCCAGTGCATTCACCTTTCTATGAAAACATCACATAAAGCATGTGTATTTCTATGCAAAAGTTCAGCCTCCTCTCACTTCTTTACATCCTGCTTCTAAGGGCCATTTTCTTGTGATTTTTCTCAGTGGTCTTGAGCAATAGTTCACCAGGCTTTCTGAAAGTTTTTTTTTTTAACCTTAATATTTATTTATTATTATTGTTTTGAACACTGGCTGCTGTTTCACTCATTTTCAGTCCAGTCCTTGTACCTGACCATTTTCAGAAGAATGTTTTGCTTTTGTTTGTTAAGACACTCAGCACTTACCGGTGAATCAAAACATTCAAGCAAAAAAAAAAGAAAAAAAGAAACCCAATTCAAGGGATGAAAATGAATTGTGTCTATACAGACAACATAACCTGCTCCAAAAACACATCATTTGTTCACATTTCTTTAGTTGAATCATAAAATCAATGACAAAAATAACAGACTGGACGGTATCAAAGCATTTTTTGCATCAACATGATGATTCCAAAAAAAGCTATTAACCCAAAACTTATATCTCAGCTGGACATAAAAAACTATTTACAGCAGGTGAACTGAAAGTCAGGTTTTGATCCACCATGCAATCCCATCTGGAAAGCATAGAACTGGTGATGGCTTCATTTTCGTTTATCATCTATTGGCCTCCCAGACCTCAACATTATTAAAGGAGTGTGACATCATCTTGACAGAGAACAGAACAAAAGGCAATGAACATCCAAAGAAGAGCTCAAGAAGCCTGGAGAACAATTCCTGAAGACTACTTAAAGAAATGACAAGAAAGCTGAGAGAGAGTTGAGGTTGTGTTGAAGAAAAAAGCAGGTCATACCTGATACTGACTTTCAACTGTGTTGGAATTGCACAAAGTCTGTTTTTGCCTTATATACTGTTTCCATGTATGCTTACACATTTCAATAAATTGCTGCAGCTATTTCCTGCTGTTCTAGCAAAATATACGCTTAAGATGTTTGACAATACTGTATATACTTAGATAACACAAACACCATGATTTTTAGCTGGACTTCAGCAGACACAGAATCAGTTTGTGTTAAAAATTCCTGAGATTTAGTCTCACATATGTGTTGTGATGCCTTAGAGCTGCACATGAAATATGAATTCTAAGCTTATTGTGTTTATTTCTTTTTCCTGTGCACTGTAATGTGTAACGACTGAGAATGAGCAGGAAAAAAGTGGCCTGTGTGATGACAATTTGGCTTCCTATTTGTGTAAATAATTCAGGAACCAAATTCTATTTCTGTATGGTTCTTATCTCTTTTATAAAAGTAGCACATCTCTCCCACACTGTGTGTGTGTAAGGGCTTGCAGGGCTTTACATAATCAATAGAAAATGTAGGACTCCATTAAATAATTGCACCAAAGAAACTAAACCTATTACTAAAACGTCTTTATGTTACAATGCAAAGCACCTTGAGAAGACTGTTGTTGTAAACTGTTGCTTTAAGTTGTGTGTTTGTGCTCATGTAAACCGTGTGACTCATGACTGTAATAAATCTGACACTTTTTGTCAGATTACCCTTCCTTTTGCCTGCAAATGTGCGCGCGCGCGCGCGTGTGTGTGTGTGTGGATGTTCTGTTGAGGACAAAGTGAATCATAGCGATAGCCCAATTCTTACTGAAGGCAGTGAATCTCGTCTCTGTGAGAACAAAAATGTTAAGTCGCATATGGTTACACACATGCAGTACATCCTTACATTTAAAGTGTAGTCCAGTAAACCAGGACTTCTTTACAAAAACATCAGACACGTAGTCATAGGCATAGAGTCTTCCTCTCAGCATTTCTGTGACAACCACTATCCCATCTAGTGGACTGTGTTTTGAAATAATTTGCCTTCAGAAAAGCCGTAGCTGTAGTGTGTGTCACAACTTCATCTACTGTCTGTGAAACAGTGCAAAGAGGGCTTCAGCTGCTGGAGGAAGAATCCATCAGTACGGATGAATGACGCCTGGGTCAACTAGTGTTCAAACCAATAGAAGTGGATCTGCCCAGTGTCCTTGCCATCAGACAGTCACATTTTTTGTTTTGACTGCATAACTGCTGTATTATGCCCTTGCTTTTCTCCGTGTCGACCCTCTCTTGGTATCCCTCTCCATGATGTGTGAGTGAGGCAAACTGCCAGGGAGCTCCCCACCTACCTCATTTAGCTCTCATCCCTCTTTTTATCCCACATAATTTCCTAGTGCCTTGTGGGAAAATTGATCAATGAGCCTATCTATGTGACGGTCTGGGTGGTTTGCAAAGCTGGTTTTCTCTGTCCTGCCCTCTGGCAGCTTGGCCTCGTTTCTGCTTGCTTGTTGGTCCAAAAAGCCTCTCTGTCCATCCTTCTCTAGTGTCTGCCAACTCTGATCTTTGTGCCTTAAGTTTCCTGTTGAGTCCTTGCTGTCCTTGAGTAGTCAACTGCTAAAAAACTGAGACATAAGAAACTTCTCAATATTCCAAACAAAGCCCTTCTCCTGTGCATAATGTACTAAAAGCAATACAGCTGAAAGAGCATGCACACACTGGCACACCTAGAGTAACAAAGTAAACCACCTTCTTAAAAGATTCACGCAAACTCCAGTATATGCTCTGTAAGTGCTGCAATGCTTGTCTCAGCGAATGTAACTTTCACTTTCCCACTCCTAGAGAAAGTTTGCTTATGAAAATACACTCATGATCCTGTATGCTCTCTCTGCCCCTCCCATTCAAAGCACCATTTGAAATTTGAGGGATTATATTTTTGCATATTTCACCCGCACTAAAATCCCTCTTTGCTCAGTAACAATGCCAGCAGCCTTTAAGATAAGGCCTTCCTCATAATACAAAGGCTTTTTGAAAAAGTGTCTGTCATGCAATGAATAGGATGGAGTCTAAAATGTCCAAGCACAGATTTGTCTGTGGAAAAAATATGTATAACGCTGCAAAAAATTTGTTACAACTTGAGTATCTTGTAGTGCGGTTAAACAGGGATCAGTTATGAGAGGAAAGGATGAAGTTAAGGTCATTTGAGACCACCAAATGAAAGCGAGGGTGCTACAACATGAAGTGCAAAATGTAAAACCGAAGGTAGCTGTCTAATGGCTACGCGTTTTTCCACTGTAATTTTCACACCAAGATCAAAAATAGCCATGGCATGGGAGGAGGAGAGTGTATAAAACACTACACAGGACTATCGATGTAAACATCCAGGGCTTTAAATAAATACGGGAAAGACACAGGCAGCAAGTAACAAGTAGCAAAGTAACATAAGATCACTGAATGTCATGGTGCAGTGACTAAATTCATACGCACATAAAACCTATAGGGAAGTAGGTGCAATGATTTATTGAAACACAGGAACGCATACATGGAAGTACTGTACAGTATATCAGGGTAAGTCAGTAAATGCATTCATTATATGTTAATGAAAAATAAAATAAATATAATACGGGTAGTGTCACTTATAGTTTGGCCTGTATAAACATAAATTATCAAATGAATGGCTGTATAAATAACAGCTGTGATGAATACTAAAACCTTTAATCAAATCAAGCCTGTTTTTCTTATTATTATTAAATTCTGCCTTTATCAGCTGGAGTTTGCATTTTATTAAATTGCCCATGTTTGAAAAAGAGATAAAGGGGAGTTAATTGATTTAATTTACTTAAACATTTTTCTATGATTAAATTTAGTGAGTTTCAACTTTCATTCAAGGACATAGCAGATTAGCATATCATTTACTGTATATTGTATAAAGTTAGACATAGGCATTACTAGCTGCTCTTTTAACACTCTGTAAGCATAAAGTCCATGACAGGCTTTCACAAAATGCCATGTCAGCCAGCTTTAGCAATATGGAGACATGTAGACTGTGTTTTTGTTCAGTATAGAGCTTTAATTGGAGACCACAGTCAACTGTACTCTTAACAGAAATATGTAAAGAGATTTTGTGCAGTTGCTGAAGCCATACTCTATTGCAGGAGGGTCTGACTGGAAACTGTGAAAAGAAGAAAAAAATAAACTGAAAATTTGTCCAAAGAAAGCAAACCTTCAGGTCTCAATTTAAATGTGCAGTAGTGCTGCCTATAGTGCTTGCCTCACAAATGAGAAACACTCGGCCATTTCTGCTTGTGCCAGCGTGCTCTTGAAAGGCTTTTTGACATAAAAAAGTAATTATAAAACAGCAACATAAGGCAGTGGACTCATTACAGCAACCGAGCAACTGCACTCTCATTTGATAATTGCACTCATGATTTGTTTATTACTTGTAAAATTGCCACATAATATGCTATGCACTCTCCAGGAGTGTCGGAAGATACAATCTCATGCACAAGCTCACACACACCCGCAGAGAGAGACAAAGACAGAAAGGAAACAGAAAGGAAACAGAAAGACAGACGAACAGTGCCGACCACACAGCCTGACGTGGCAGGCTGAGACCCAGAGCACCTCTCAAGACAAGCCTATGGTGTGTAACCAAGGCAACGGGAGCAGACAGGTTGCCTCCAGCCACAGAGACAACACGAACCCAACGCGTCAATATTGGTGTTTGTGTGCCTGTGTTTTAATATATTTCTAGACCAGTAATTGTAAAACATGTGCAGTGGCAAGAAAAATGATGTGAACCAGTCGAACTGCTTGAGGATTCACATCCGTTGGTGATAAATGTGATCTGGCCTTCAAATCACATTGAACATGTAAACTGTGTATAAAAGATGGATGACGTCACCCAGTGTTTGTGAAGTCCGATTATGAATGAGGGTGTGTATCTAACTAGGAAACTGAGGTCGTCCAGCGCTCAAGTCACCTGTATATATATATATATACATATATGAAGTAGCCACGCCCTAAAACATACGCTGCTTCATCATCCATTTTACTTTAATTGGTATCATAATTTAAAAAAAAAAAGAACATCATGAGGAATTAAATAAGGCATGAAACCAGCGATTGAGTCGATAAACTCATTAGCAAAATGTCTACTGGGGTCATAAATCAAAGTTGGAAGTAGGGTCATTTTCTCATTACATACAGTCAGGCTTCTTTATTCCAACCATAATCCAACCACCCCTATAGGCCATCAGAAAGCCTTTCCACACTGGTTTCACATTTCAGACCTGGAAACTATGTTCGGCTTTTACATAATAGAGAAATACAATATACTTTTGGATAAAAACACAATTAGAATCTTTCATCTATTTAATAAATGCACAAAAACATTCACAGCACTGATGGGAGAAAAAAGAAAAAGTGATCTAATAACTGGTTGCAGTTCCTTTGGGAGCAATAATCTCAAACACTCTCTCTCTTTTTCTCTCTGTCTCTTTTGCTCTCTCAGACCTGCACAGTGTTAAGGAGGAATTTTGGATGTGTGGTGTAAACAGCTCTCTTGAGGTCATTCCATAGTACATCTATTGGTTTAAGGTCTAGACTCTTAACTGCCTCTGTCCAAAAGGCTCCAATCATTCATCTAAGCTTTTAACTGTAACTCTGGGACTCTTTGACTTTACCTCACTGAGCATTCAGCATTTACCCTTAGCTCGCTGTTAACATCTAGGAAGAGTCTAAATAACTAGCACGCACATTCAGTCCTAAGGTTTTTATTTCAAATGGGGTTCACTTACTTTTTCTTGAATCACTGATTTTATAATTGTGTACAAGTTATATGCAATATCTGCATTTACAGGAAGAGGTTTATTGCATTTTCTATCCATATTTGAGCATTTGAAAGCCCACGGTGTGAGTGTGTGTTTGGGTGTGCGACTGTGTATGTGTCTCTCTCCTCATATCAGCTCTGCACAGCAGGTGCCTTGCTCCAGTACATTGCTGCCGCCAGTGAAGCTGAATGTATTGCAGATACCATGGGAAATATAAGCCAATGCTTTCTCTGCCTGTGTGTGTGTGTGTGTATTAGAAAGAGAAAGAACGGCATGACTCAGTGAGATGAAGAGGAGGAAAGTGAAAGACAGACAGAGGGGAGGCCAATATAAACTGAAAGTATAAAGGCAAGTCAGGGGTGAAAAAGATGTTGGTAATAGAAGCAAGCAAAGATATTTTAGAAGAGACATGCATGAGGAGAAAAAGAGAAGCTAGGAAACAGATAAAGATGGGAGAATTTGGGAGGTCAGTGGATAGCAGTGTACTCACAAGCCATTAGTTTGGATTCGACACAGGGTCAGAGCATTGGAAGAAAGAGGGAGAGAGAAGGAGAAAAAAAGATGCGATGACAGGACTATGCTGCTGACATCTACAGGGACTAGTCAGACTCTGATGTGACAAGCGACCATCCTCACCAACCCTCAACCTCCCTCCAGCCATCTGTCTTTCTCTTTGCCTGTAATGTATTCTGTTGTCATGACTAAAAAGTTTGCCTTTTTTGTTTTTAAAGTAAATATGACAGTGACATGATATATATTCCCATCAAGAAACGCGGTTGAGCGTTTCAAAATGGTATTTGAACATCTTTAGTCCTTTGTAGCAACTTTAACTGGTCACATGTGGTGAAGCCATCTGCTCCGTGATCTCTCCACCATCCTCCCACCTCGTTACGGCTGCTATGGCTGAGTTTCATAGGGAGCAGTGCCGGACATTGTCTTGTAATCTCACTTCAAGAATCGTGGCACTTAGAAATAGTGCCTGCAGCCGATGAATTTGCAACACAGATTCTTGCTGTACAACAAACGTACAGTGCTGCCTCTGTTAATCCATCATCCTTCATGCATGTGTTTCTCTAGCTTTAACTAATTTGGCCTCAGTGTACTGAAGATTTGCAACGCTAAAGTTTACAGATGTACTCAAAGTCTTTGTACCAGTTCAGGGATAGATCCTCCAGAGTCTACACTGAAAGTCTAAACGCACTGGCCTGTCCCTCCTCCTTTAGACCTACAACAACATTACATGATAGAATATTTACCAGTCACTGATAAACACTATATATCACAATCAAGGACACCAAATAAAAACCCACCTTTGGAGATAAGAAACTCCATCAAGAACTTTTGCAGTTATTGTAGAGATTAGCATTGTGTTTGTCATTTACCAAACAATGTTTGAAAAAAGGTGTCCATGATTTCATGATCAAACACCATAAATCCCAGGTGGTTTTGTTGACAGTGGAAGATTCAGTGATAAAGTTGTGAAATAGTTACATTAATATTACATATTTACTTTTGAAGAGACATAATCAAGAACACAAAAGTTGTGTAACCTAAAGAAACAAACAAACAAACAAGTTGATCTGTGGACTGTGGGTTCATACTTAACCTAAGCTTACTAAAATCATAAATGCACAATTTTTAAAAAGATACAGTGCTTAACCAATTTATTAGACCACCACCCAATGTAAGGTTTAGGCCACAGCTGTCCTAAATTAGCAATATCAGTAAGTATCAAAGTTGTTAATCGTTAATCTACCAGTATGTGCATTTTCAGCAAAATGATATTTTAATGCTAAAATAATTATTTTAACTTTCCAAATGTACTGTTTTACAAAACAGCTGAAAAAAATAGTAAAGCACGATATTATTATTATTATTTTAATTAAAACACCAAATTACAGTTAGTCACTTGCATTCCTTGCATTACTTACAGGATAATGCAAAAAAATAGTTTTAGTGGCTGAGTGTTATGCTTGATTAATTTCGGACTTCTCAGAGCAGTCCAGTGTGCCGACTCATATTTGGGTATAAAAATGTGACGTCCATTATAGTTTTATTATCGATGCATATATTTATTAGAGATAGATTTAGATATTTTGGGGGTTTCAAACAAGTTTTTGACAGTTTTCTAAAATAATTCTGCTTTCTATTTTTAATGACAGGTGGTCTATTAAATTTGTTACGCACTGTGTGTGATTGTCATCTGTGTAACAATCTGTATTGCAAGGCTGAGGCCTTCTATTACGTACTCGTCCTTTTTGCAATAAGAGACAAACAGAAAAGCACAGCATGAGCTTAACAATAACTCTGAGGGAGTCTTTCTGGGAAGCTCATAGCATACAGCTCTCCTCGGGGGCCATGTAATGTGACAAGAGCCACTGTGTAAATCTGCCCATAAGGTCTCATAATCTCTGCTCTAAGATTTAGAAACTGTGATTATTTTTAATGTTCTGTGTTGTTTTCAGAGACCACCTGAAGCAAATGGTCAATTTAATTTAAGAATGACCCACCTGACCAGAACCAACACATTGTAACTGAATAGCCTAAGATAAAATAGCACTGCTACCTGATGAAAGAGAAAAAAATGTTACGTATTAAACATATAGTCAGCAAGAAACACACAACGTTGTAAAATGAACAAGCCAGTTTCTTGGGAGAATATGTTTTGTGAAGGTTTTCCTCTGAATAGCAGACAAACAACACACTCATCACTCTCTGGACTGACATAGGGAAGTGAGGATAACAAAGATCAGAAGGAGAAGATGGGGATGAAGAGGATCGGGCTGAGAAAGGAACTCTAAGCCCTCATCTCTCTCATCTCTTCATCCATATTTCAACAGGGGTCTAATGGGCTGACATGATCCCTTGTTACAAACAGAAGGAGAAAAAAAAAGCACTGAGGGCTCAGTAAGAGAAGGAAGCAAGAAAGAGTGGCTCAACCTTGGCAAGTGTTGAAATGACAGATCCAGTGTGAACTGAATTGTTATCCATGTATTTACATTTTCTATTGCCGTAGTGTATATTTTGAGTTTTTTATTTTAGATAATTTTTCTCATATCTCTGAGGATGAAGTCTAATTTTTGTTTTCGATGAGTAGCAACCCCCAAAGGTGACGAGAAAGAAAAATAAAATATGTTCGGATCATATTTTTCAGGCAGGAAATGTTGACTAAACAATGGAAAATGAATGTATCGACATGAGCAACACTGTATAGCATACAGCGTGAACAATCCCACTCATTATTACACAAAAGTTAATTGCTTGCTCTTTAAACCACAGGGGTATGGGCTGAACTTTCTGTTTTTTTGCTCTTGCAATCGATTTCCTCGTGATTGGTTAGGCTCCCTGAATATATGCCTCTAATTGCAGGCATGGAGACTGGATCCCCGAGCTTCACAGGTGCTTCATGAAAGGAGAACAAACAATCTGAGACTAGCACGGTTGATGATTGAGGTGACACAGAGTGGGAGTAGGTGGGAGTGAAACAAAGCGAGAGAGACATCATCAACACTGGGATATGTCTATTTGTGATGTTAATTTCTCAACAGTAAGGTGAATGTTTCTCTGCCTTTTTGTTTATGTTACACCCATAAGACAACACACTTGTACATTTTTTTTAATGATAGTGAGTAACAATGTGACTTTGCAAGAACTTTTTTTTGTAGTTTTTGTCAGTATATTTTTATTCAGTTATCACATTAGTCCACAATCCATGAACTAAATACACAGCAAAATCTCCAGTGTTAAATTGACACTAGAAAGTGTCTATATGGGTCCACTCTTTTGAGTGTTAAATGAACACTCAAAAGAGTGGACCTATATAGACACTTTCTAGTGTCAATTTCACACTGGAGATTTTGCAGTGTAGTAACTGAAGTGGTTAAAGCAGAATGTATGAAAAAGAAAAACAACAAGTGCAACATCATTCACGCTCGAAAATGTCTTTGCAGAATATTCTTTTAAAAACAGCAGCAAATTACACATTTTTAACTCCAGATCCAGCTTTATTTCTGAACTTCGAAAATATAAGGATTTAAACTAGGCATATACTAAGGATTTTCTACACTGGGAAACCATCGCACACAGGAGGGAAGAGAAGACGGCAACATGGCAAAGAACAAACGAAAACTGATGACCTAAATACTCACATCAGGTAGGGATAGAGTGGAAACACCTGGGAAACAACTAAACAGAATCCACTAACGAACTAAGGAAGGGAAAGCAGAACATAACACACACAAGGAACTATCAAAATAAAACAGGAAACATGAACACAGAGACAGAGACCCAGACTCAAGACAACTAGAAATGAGGAAAAGCCAAACAAACACAGAGACATGACTGAGCCGAGGGAGCGAGGGACAGAGGAGCACTATAACCAAACTCAGAAGCTCAAGAGAATAAAATACACAGAAAGTAAAACAGCTATTTTGTAATTTCAAAGAAATAAAACAACTCCAGAACCAAACTCAAAATACTGGATCAACAACCATGACATTAGTTTTAATACTATACACAGAATAAAATGAAACTAAAACTAAACTACTTCAAAGTTGAGTAACTGTCGGCTGGTGGGTTTTTTCTCAGTATGATTGAAAAATTGTTCCATAGACTTGACCACGACATTGGTTCAAAGTACTTCACAAATGTCTCTTAATTTTAATTAATTTTAATAAAACAAGGTAAACAGAAAAAATGCAAAGAAAACAGCAGTTTAATGGCGACTCAAACTCAAGCTCTCACACTTTTAGGCCCTTTTCTTTTCGTCCTGAACTGACTGACTTCACACTCATCTGCTCCCATTTCTAGGTTCATGATGCTGACATATTTTGCGCAATCCAATGCTTTAAGTTCATTGCGCAAACAAACAGACATTATCCTACGTGTACATGAATGTAAAAAAAAATGTAAAAGTGTTTATTTAAAAAAACCAACAAACAAAAAATGAGGTTCTGAGACCATAAGTCTGTTTATGTGAAGGTGTTTTGGGGCCAGCCGTTCACAGCAATGTACTAAAAAACTGAGTTGCCGGTGGTTAAAAAAAAAAATACAAAGAAAAAATACAAAGACATGCATTTACATGTAATTCCTTCTTTCCAACAAGATGATCTATATTTCTCACTTTGTAAGAGACAGTTTGAAGCGGTGTCTTTTCTAAACGGAAACAACGTTAACACCCATCTATGGTTCAGTTTCTGATGTCACACTGGGACCAGTTTTGATGAGGGGGATGACGTCGGCGCTTCAACCACCGTTGCTGGGATACCAGTCTTCGGTCTGCCCAAGTTATACAGATTGCTGGTGAGTTTAATAATGCAAACTGTGTCCGGTGATGTTGGAGGAATTTATTCATACTCCCTGGCAGTGTTCTTACTGGCATGAGAAATGTTAGCGATGTGCAAACATGCCTTGTCAAAACCACATTTTGGAGCCAAACGTGAATAATTTACCTAAAATAAAGTTTTAACAGCCGGTTGTAGTCCTCATAAACGCACGGTAATGAGGGATTTCAGAATGAAAGGCTCTACAATCTTAAATTCATGTTTCCTCTAGGCTAAGATAATACTTGTGAATACTGCATTCTCACACAGGAAAGCTGTGTGGATTTTACTGATTACTTGTCATAAACCAATGCAAGCGGCTGTGAACCCGAACCGATGCCAAAGTAAAGAAATGCAACTGTTGCCTCAATTTTAGACAACAGCTCGTGCTCTTTAAAAAGTCTCTGCACAAGCCCCCAAACACTACAGCTGTTACTGAATACAGGGCTGACTGACTGACTGACTGAATGCACATGGTCTAAAATTCTTCAGTCCAAGAAGTACAAGATGGTACCATGTTCATGTGCGTTATTTTGTTTGTTTTGTTTTTGAAGAAATGCCCGTAGTGACCCTTGTGCTTAGGGGTGTGTTGAATTTGTGCACTGCGCATCAGTTTTGCAGACTTTGTTAGATACTGTGCTTAATCTTTGTTAAAGGTGACTATAGCCACTATAGAGTGCTCTTGCCAAATTCAAATTGAACATTAAACACTAAATTGAGATTGACAGAGTAGGGAAATGCACAAATACACACACACACACACACACACACACACACACACACACACACACACAGATGGACACAAACACGTGGCACACGATTTCCATTTTCCCTGTCCTTGTTTTCTTTGACCTTGTGCTGCTTGTCATGCTTCCTATTCTTTCTCTAAAGTTATGGAAGCACTTACTTGTGACCCTGTACCCTGTACTGCATTTGTTTTAGAAAGTGTTTGCTGCCTGGCTGATGAGGAATACAGAAACTTTCTATAGTTTTGCTTACTGTTTTAAAGCTGAAGGCACAATTACAGAAGCTCACACATCCAAGGCTACCAATTGCAGGTAGTGTGCTACTGAATGCAACTGCAGGATAGTGATTGTGTGTAGACTTTATTGTTATACTAAAGAATCCTTTTCAGTTAATATAATCATTTTGTACAAATGTAATCCCTTTTTACTTTTAATCCATGTTACTAGAAACTAATCTATGTTCTTAAAGCCTAAAGCTTAAACTTGCCTTTTGATATTACATTTTTTTACTTCTTGAAATTTCTTCATCTTCTTTCAAGGACGTTTAGACTGCTGAAAACAGTGGTAGCGGCTTACACAGACACACTTCACCTGTTTCACCATAAAGCAGAAACTTCTATTATATTCTTCTCACTTGGCTTAGTTCAGGAAATTCGGATTGCTTGTGTGGCAGTACAGTTTAAGACTAACAGTGCAGGTCCAGTGGTTAGTTTGCAGGGCACGCTGAACTCTTTATGTCTCGCTAAGTGCCCTGATCTCCCTGTGCAATTTGTTTGCAAGTTAACTTTGATGAGAACTTTAATGTATTGTCTGAAGTCTTCAAAGGGAGAACAAAGTACTCCAAAAGCTCTAAGAAACCTATTCTCCCTGTCTACTACAGTTTGACTCTTTTTTGTGCATATCAGACTACTACAATATTAATCCACAAGTGCTGCAAGACTAAATTAAAGTAAAAGGAGTGACTCAATAATGCATAGCACGCTCTTTTGTATCCCTACCTTCAGCTGTACAAAACTGGGACACTGAAATTAAGAGAAAGCCTGATTGGCTAAACAAGATCTTAGCTCACTTTTTAACTGACAAAGACAGTTTTGGCCATGGCGCAGTTCGCTGGAACAAGATTGTCTTTACTTCCAGTGTGTGTGAGTGTCAGCACAGTGGTAAAGCTAATGTTCCTGTCTTTATTAATTACCACCTGACACGCAGACACACTTTTACCACACACACACACACTTGTCTGCACATACGACTCCACAAAAAACACATGCAATTACACTTTTATTCAAACATGCACCGGTCTCCAGTCACATCCCCTCCTTTACTTTAGCAGTAACACCCATTCCAACATATGCACACACACACACACACACACACACACACACACACACACACGTATATAAAAGCTACAGGAAGCTAGTAATTTGTCCCCACATCCTCTCTGCACTTCTACTTACTCATGCTTGGTTTAGGCCAGAAAGGGCGTTGAAGAAGCAGATGAAGCAGAATGAAGAGTCAGGCTGTTAGCCTCAATGGCTGGCAAAGCTAACAAAACACACTGTACATTGTGACAGTGCATGACGTATTAGATTTATAAGACTATAAAACCCTACGTTTGCATTGTTTAGCCATGGCTTTACCTACTGTACTGTAAGTTGCCTTTAATTCCTCTAACTACCATTTGTTATATATCCAGGTTCCTCTGCCACACTGACCCTTATTCTCATTTTATCACCATCATTATAAGAGTCGAATTGCCATTCCCTCATGTTAATGGTCCTGATAATCAGCCTTCTCGTGAAGGGCACAATGTAAACACAGCTTTCAAGCAAAAAGAAAAAAAGTATGCTAGGGCACTCAATGATGAATTTATTTAGCAAACATAAAGACTGAACATTATGCAATGATGAAAAGTATCTTTTCACTGGGAGTGTTTGAGCAAGTGTTTAAAGCCAGCAGGGAATGCAAGACGCTCACCTGCCTCTCAGCCATCAAGGTGCCCTTGTCCAAGACATGTAAACCTCAAAAGGTTCCAGCAGTGCTGTTCAGTAGTTATCGCTACAAGAGTGTGTTTGTACCAGGCGGCTCCCTAGTGCGAGGATGCAGCTGTCACGTTCTGAAAAAGCTGATGTCTGTGTGTAAAAGTTTTTAAAACAACACAAATAAGCCTACATCTTTTAATCATTAAATGGCTAAACGTCAACGACAATAAAATTACACGTCTGGGATGATGATTCCACCCGTGTCTCTAATACCCTGTCCTCCTTGAGAAAGATGAAATAAGTTAAGGAATTGTGCAAAGTGACAGAAAGATGTGCAAAAATGAGTCCCCTCTTCGCTAACCATTTTAGTGGAAATAACAGGGTTCCTCTTTTATCTCATATTCCAACTTCAAAACTGGCAAAAATTGCAAAAAAAAAAAAAAAAGCCCATTGAAGTGGTGACATGAAAATGAAAGAACAAAAGAACGTCCTCTTCTTCTTTCATCATTCCATTTGTTTAATAGAAGCAATTTCAGACATGGTATTGCATTATCTATTTTTCTCTCCCCCTCTTTTCCTCTCTCAGGCGTTTTAAACCTTCTCTGGCTGTGCTGGGGCTAACTCTTCCCTCAAGGCAATGTCAGACTTTATGAGGGAAGTTGAGATACAGTCTGTATATGTGCATCACATACGGATATATCACATATCTGGAACATCCACATATTACTATTTCCTACTTTAGTGTAAGATGGTCACGTATATAGGCCTGCATGGACATTTAAAGTCATCTCTGAGAACCAAATTTCAAAAGCAGTTTTCAAATTATTTACATTCCATAACTTTAAGTGGTGCTGCAGAATATCTAGCACTGTAAAGCGGGCTACATTACATTATATTAGCTCACAGGTTAGCTAAAGTATAACCAAGGTCAGACATTGCAGCTCAGCTGGTTCCGGTGATATTAATCGGCCCTGGCAGTGACTGCACCCTGTGGGATTGCATCTCTCTCTGCAGGTTGGCGAGCTCAGGTATCGGCAAGCAAACTGCATACACCAAAACACACAGGCACACATGTACAATTTCACATGCACACACATATTACCCTCACATGTGCGCACACACACTTTAACACAAGGACAGAGGAAGAAATGTGCAGACCCTCGAAGGCATAAACTCGTACCTGCTTATATGTGCTTTAAATTCAACACACAGGCACGGAGAAAGAGTGAGAGATGAAATATAGAAAACCATTTAATTGAAAAAATCTCTCTTAGCTTCCACAGATTTATGTTTTTTTAATTTATGTTGTTTCAAAGTCAGTAATTGACAAATGCGTGCTTTGGCAATTTAACTCCTGGGTGCCATGTCTAACCACAATCTGCCTACTGAGGCATGACTGGTACCAAAGGAAATTATACAACACAGCATTGTTCCCGCTGTCCCAGTCTACCAGATTCTGCTGTCTGCTGATTGACTTGCTGACAGCTCCTTGACTGATCTCTGTCGGTCCGTCTCACTCTTACTTTGCCTCTTTCTGTCACACCCTCTTGCATCTGCTTGACTCTTCCTTGGCTTAAGTAACTCCAGCTCAAAGAGAGAGGGGAAAAGAGGATGGAAACACAGTGACAGTAAAGCATCCACGGGCAGAGAAAGAGAAAAGAGAGATCACGTGCTTTGTAGGAGTTACACATCAGCCACAAGTCTGTCTTCTCCCCTTCTTAGGCTGCTTTGGATTTCATTTGCATCGTGCTATGTTGGTGGGCCTTGAATAATAACACCAAGCCTATTGACTACCTGAACTCATTTGCACTCTGGGTTTCTTATGTGCATAAGGAGAACAGATGTTAATGCAAAGAGATAAAAAAGTCACTATGATCAATATGAATTCTATTGGCTCAGCCAGACTACATCTAGAGGCTTTTCTGGGTTACATTGCGATAGGATACTAACAATTGACCCAGCATGGTGAAAGGCCATCTAATTCCCACTACCTTAAGTTACTTCGCAACTTCTTTTTCACTTAAAAAAACATATATTCTTTCTTTAATGATCATAGCATATGATGGGCTTATTGGTGGGCCGATCTGTACCCGACTTTGAATGAACATCATCACAGTGACTATTAACAACTATGTGTTTTATAATGAATCCCAATTCTTTTGATTTTCTTATACATTGTATTCATTTCATCATCCCCCTGTGAATGTGATGTTACTTTCTCCGTTTGCGTTGGTTCATGTGTCACGGCACTTAACGGCAAAATATGTATCAGTGAGGGAATTTTGTTTGACTCGCCACGAAACATGGAATGAAGACTAGTAATGCTAATATTAATATTAATATGAAACACTCAGCATTACTTTTCTTGATCTTTGATGTACTGTGCTTGTTTAAAGGATCTCTAATTTAGCTATCAGACTGTGTACAAAATTCAGATAATGACAAGCAGACATGAACGTCTTGTACAGAAGCCTCATACGCAGAATGGCTGACACCACAACTTTTGTGGTAAGGCCCTCCTTATCAGGATGTGGCTTTATACCGATCTGTGGGTATATGTTGTTAACTGGCAGTTACTTGGAAATGCATCACTGACATCTTAAGTAAAGTAACATTAAAGTGACAGCTAGTGTAACACATTACTTTCTACAGGAAGTAATGTGTAAGGCACTTTGTTTTGGTCTTTACTCAGCTGATTAAGGGTTTCTGTGTGTGTGTGTGTGTACCGTGGGATGCAAAAGTTTGGGCAACCTTGTTAATAGTCATCATTTTCCTGTATAAATCGTTGGTTGTTATGATAAAAAATGACAGTTAAATATATCATATAGGAGACACACACAGTGATATTTGAGAAGTGAAATGAAGTTTTATTGGATTTACAGAAAGTGTGCAATAATTGTTTAAACAAAATCAGGCAGGTGCATAAATTTGGGCACTGTTGTCATTTTATTGATTCCAAAACCTTTAGAACTAATTATTGGAACTCAGATTGGCTTGGTAAGCTCAGTGACCCCTGACCTACATAGACAGGTGAATCCAATAATGAGAAAGAGTATTTAAGGGGGTCAGTTGTAAGTTTCCCTCCTCTTTTTATTTTCTCTGAAGAGTAGCAACATGGGGGTCTCAAAACAACTCTCAAATGACCTGAAGACAAAGATTGTTCACCATCATGGTTTAGGGGAAGGATACAGAAAGCTGTCTCAGAGATTTAAGCTGTCTGTTTCCACAGTTAGGAACATATTGAGGAAATGGAAGACCACAGGCTCAGTTCAAGTTAAGGCTCGAAGTGGCAG
>VVHJ01000557.1:25848-40848 GCA_015107715.1 Tylochromis polylepis | reverse complement strand
TTTTGTAAAAAATATTTTCTGCGTAGGTTATAGTTACTGCTGACTCAGTTTTCAGTGTCTGTATTTAAAAAGATAAAAGTGAACATCATGCTTTGCATTAATAAATGTCGGTGCTTTCACTAACAAGCTGCTCCTTTGTATGAGCTGATGGCCTGTTCTCCATAAAACCTGATAAGTTGCTGATTAGTGAGGATTGCAAATGAGAAGGCTTAAAATGTCACTGTAACTTTTTTCCTCACAGTTATCTCATTCACCGGGGAATAATTTATTGCTTTTCAATGATGCAATCAAAATGTAAATTGTAGCAGCAGATGTATGGCTCTTCTGTTTAAGCACTTATTTCTGTCTTGAAATTTTATTTTAGGCGTGATGAAGGCAACAGACGACTGAAAAATGTAAGTCGTTATTCTCTTGTTGGTGTGTCTTTTCTTCTCTGGGTAAATGAGTTGGTTATAAAGCCATAAAGGAAGTGGTGTCCTTCTCTATATCAGTTTTAACTACTGATGCTGAAGAAATGTCCAGAAGTATGACAAGTAAGGTGGCCTTGAAGAGGAGGAGGGAGGTGGGGGGCTGCTGAGCTCTCTGAGATTGAGGCAAATTCCAGGGGTCTGGTGTTAAAGCTCTGGTAGAGTTTAAAGAGCGCAGTGATGGAAATATAAGAATACATTATTGGCAGAGGCTGTCTGGAAACGCATCTCTATTGCCCTCAAGTCTGTGTGTGGAACTGAGTAATGCACATGGATGTGTGAAGCCTCATTTGAATCGCATAGTAGCTGTGAACTTTAACCCGGTAATGAGGTGTTTTGTTTTGTTTTTTCCCTCCAGAGTACAGTCTTTGAATTGGGTATAGCTTTTTGAATTTGGGCCAATTGGAACAGTTTACCAAAACACTGCAGCACACCAGCATGAACTATTGCACTCCATTTAATTAAAATAAAAATGTTATTAAAATACAATACAAAATACATTTGGTCTTTTTAGGTCTGTTTTATTATTCCTATTTACTTTGTGTATTTAATCCATCAGTTCCTTTCTTTAAGGTTCTCATTTTCTTTTTGTGAGTACATTCAAAAATTGTATAACTTACAAAAAATATATACTTTATTTAAATAATAATATTTATTTAGATAAGATTCAGATTTGTGATAAATCAGCCCAATTCAAGAATTTCTCATGCAGAGTAAATGTTGACATCAGTGTTTATGTACATTCATTATTATGGGTGTTTTTAATTAATCTAACCTTCTGTTAATTTTCATTTACTTCCCCCATTTTATAAGGACTTTTTGAATAAGCAAAGAGTAATTATGGGTTTCTTGCTTTATTGAATAAAATAAAATCATGCATGGCTAATATAGGATTAACCTGTGATCTGTTGCAAGCAGTGAAGTAATTTCCTTGGTATGAGAGAGAACTGGAGAGAAAGAAACATATTTTGTCCTTCTAATTAAGTTTGACATAAGCCCCAAATGCTTGTTTACGCTCTGCTTGTACAAATTAGGGGAAAATAAAACTAATTGCAGCTATAATGGCGCCAACAGTCTAATATGGCAAACAGAATTGCCTACTTTTGAACAAGGGATTATTATAGTGAGTCCTGGAACATCGTTTTACTTGGAAAATCAAAGTAGCTTTGTTGGTGCACCTTGATGCTGACAGTGATGGCTAAAATTCAGAAGTGAAACTAGTGATTGCTCAAAGAAAAACTGAACAAACACAAATGGCAAAAACGCTGAATGCAATTTGGAGGTGCATATTTCAATTCTTCATCTTCCTCCTCTTCATCATCATCTTCTTTTTTTTTCCCCTCCCACTGCACTGCTTTAAAGTAAGGGAACATTTGATCATCAGGTTTGAACAAAGTCAGTTAAATTTCAGTTAGGAAGCATAAACTACTGTGAAATGGGTTGAGGCAATAACAAGAGTACCATTTAAACAGGGAGTTTTGCAGGTGGGGGCTGTAGACCACTACTCGCTCTGTTTATCCCTCCTGACAGATTTTTCTCTAGTTTAGCTCTCTGCTAGTGTCCTTGACATTACTGGTAGCCCACGATGGTACCTGCAGCTCATTCAGGCTGTGCTGTCACAAGAGGGTTTTCTGTTTTTAAGAGTGTGGAGGAAATCACAGGAGAGGGGTGGTTTACACCAGGAAAGCTAGATGGGGCCATAGAAGGGCAACAATCCAAGTTGCTTTATGTGAGGAGGAACAGGAGGAAGAAATGGTGTTCTACTTGCATAAGCACAAAATGACAGCCAGTGGGCAGCTCATGAGCACGTTTCTGACAAAACTGTCAGAATTGGACTCCATCAGAATGGCATGAGGGCCTGATGTCTGATGGTAGGATCTGAACTAGCAGTTCTCTCAATGGCATTTCCTTTTACATTTGCTACAGCATCACTGAACTCTTCCACGTGATTCAGAAGAGGGGGGTCTTAACAACACTTGGAAAGTTGTCTTGTTGTCTCTGTAGTACACCTGTTTTCACTTTCACTTGTACCAAAGCAGGTGAAATGATTCAGTGTTTGCTGGTTAGATTGATAATCCCTGAAGTTTAACTTGGTGTAATGGTTCTCTTGTGTTTTTGTGCCTGATGCTTTGAGAAAGGTGCATCATGCTTTGGTGTGTGGTTGTTTTGTTTTTTTAGTAGTAGTAAGGAAGTCTGTTTGCATGTGTGTGGTCATATTTGTAATTCTGTCTATTCTTTCTCAGGTTCTGATAACAATTTACTGGTTGGGTCGCAAGGCTTACTTGGACACATTGTACAACGGTCCTCAGCTTAATTTTAAGGCTTTTGAGGGCCTGTTGGGGCTGGCCTTGTCCAAGGTAAGGTTTTTTTTTTTTGTTATTCTGTAAGTACTTAACAATTGTATTACTTTATTTTTATATTTATATTAACCCTTCCAACTCCAGGCTCTAGATGAGGGTGGTGTACCTGTGAAAGACAGCAGCGATAGTTTGTGCCAAAATCCAGAAGAGGAATGTCAGTACAAAAATTATAGGAGAGGGAACTCTGCAGACAGCATTGACTCCTTCAACTCCCGGGCCCTGCGCCCAAATGTTGAAGGTACATTTGTGATACAATGACTGGGGTGTGAAGGAATCTGTTTGCTTTCTGCTACATATTTTGACACTGCTCGGCATTTTGTGGAAATGGAGATTATAGCTGATGACAGCATTCTTGTTTTCTTTAGTTTAGTTCATTGCTGTCTTTTGTTTTTGAAATGTAATTCTGCTCATTGATTTTACACTAACTGCTTTTGAAACTTTTGCAAACTTTTTTTTTTTTAACCCTTGTAAGATCAGCCTGATACTGCTAAAGTGACAAAAATATACCCCAAAAAAATGTTTTCACAAACTTGGAATAACAATGACCTTGGGATTCCATGTTAATACTTTTAATTGATGTCATTTTGGTGGATCAACAAAGTTCTGACCTGCTGCTCTTTTATGCCAGTGTTTTTTGTCTGCAAGTGTTGATGTCAGGCTCAGTTCATGTCAGTGATGGATTCTGCACTCTTGTGTGAGATGCGCGTGTGTGCGTGTGTGTGTGATGGGAGAGGTTAAATACTTGGCCTGATACTCCCTAAAGGCTTGACTGTGTGAAGGCTCAGTCATCCAGGAAAGGTTTCTTTCTGATGTGCAGCCTTCCTTGTATTTTGATGAGGTTTAGTTGAGCTTTTGTTTTTCCTACATTTTTTTTTCTCCCCCATTTAAATGTATATTTTTGGATAATTTTTCATGTCTCTGTGATAGGTTTTGGAAGTGACGCAGAAGCTGAGCAGGTATTCAAGATGGAAAACAAGCAGATGACAGCTCATCAAAGCAAAGGCTATGTCCCACCACTCAGACGAAAACAAGGACCAGAGGAGAAAGGAAGTGGCTTTGCAAGTCCGTTTACCAGGTGCTCCAGATGTTTCTGTGACCAAACAAAAATTCCTCACTCACTGCTGCTACCTAACTTGCCCATAGGCGACCTTTCAAAAATTAGCTTTTATAGTCCTAACTTCTTGCTTATTTTATGTGTGATGTGAAGATGAGTGCATAATATAAATGATTAAAAGAATAACATACTACTGTCTTTATATGAAACTGGATTTTGGATTCCTTAAATATGAGCCAGAGTTTAGTCAGTGGAATACAGTTAGGTTGTTTTTCTCTCAGGCACAGTTTAGATCAAATTTCAGTTGTCAGAACCGTTAAAGGCTGCTTGGTTTCCGACAGTTTAGAGTTTCTAATTTGCAGCTGAGTGCTTTTTTCCTTCACACTAAACCCTAATCCAAATCAATTAACAATATGAACATTGTCTGCATCCATTCATGGGCACAGCCATCACAAGTAGTCACTTTGGTATGACACAAACAAGGTGGTTATTGTTTTCAATTTTTCAAGGTATTTAAGCTGTTCTTTGCCTGCTAGATTTGTTTAAAGCCTCACTGTCAAGACTAATGGCCTTTTTTTTAATTTAATTTAATTTTTATTTTAAGTGTCTGTTAAAAAAAATTCTCTTAAGTATTATTTTTGAGCTTGGATATTGTGACATTTAAAGTCCTTGTCAATGAAGGTCAGCTGGGTTCTCGAGTGTCACATTTGCTAGTGATTTTACACACTTACCTTTTTAATGAACAAAGTGTAGCAGTTGCTGAGGGCTTGTGTGAGATGAGGACCAGACTTGGTAACACGTCACCACAAAGGGTCAGTTTGGCAAATGAACCTCTGTTCTCATGATAGCAGTTCCTAAACTATCAACACGGGTCATTTGCTATAAATTCTGATCCGATGGCATTTTTTTTCCATGAGTAAATTACATTTTGCAGTCTTTGACAAGAGTGTTGGTTTAAATCATTGATGTGCAGTGACTCTTACAGAAGAGCAAACAGAGATGAATGTCATACATGTTAATCTGAAAGTGCTGGTGGAACCAGTACCTGTTCAGTTTGCATGCTTGATTAAATTAGACATGGCAGGAGCCATGTTCCCTCTCCATTAGCTTTGCATTGCTTGCTAAAGGAGTGATTAAAATGATCTTTTATTGGATGATGACAAGGGTATCAGTAAGAGAAAACTTATCATGATAAGTGCTTGTTTACTTGCTAATGCTAGGTCTGTTTCCACACAATGGGCAAATGGTAGCTGATCTCAAAAGCAATGAAAGCAGAGCCACAGGCACCTTGGCCTCAATTTACAAACAACAACAAAAAAACTGCTTTTTGCCCTGCTCAGTCCTCTTGTTAACAGGACGCAGACACACCCATGAAATTATGACATGTTACAGAATTCAGTGGAATTGGAGGCAAGTGGAGTTGAGCCCACTTCCAGATACTGTAGCCAACTGTAGTGACAAGATGGCAGTAATATAAAGATGGAAGAAAATGGATGGTTTTGACAGAGTGCTGCTTGAGATAAAAGGAGATTGCTTTCACTTTGTTTTAACTGATGGCTGGTGTTTTTGTTTGGGTTTGTCTTTTGTTTTTTCACTGGGTAAGCACCATTTGCTTTGCTTGCCCTGATGGAACCTCGGTGCTTTAAACTATGTTCTTGTGCTACTAATTCATAGACTTGGCCTCTGTACTCTGCATTTTGAAGGCTTAGTTGTAGCGCTTCGGTTATCACCATGTTGGCTATTAAAAGCCATAGTTGTCTATAAACTCTATAGTTTATGGATGTTTATGCATGCATCACACAGCCCCTGCTAATAGGTACTGAGTAACTGAGAAAAGTTTGCTGTATAGTATCCACTCTTTGAGAAGTTTTGCAACTCAATTTTGAGGAGTGAAATTCTCCAAACTGGTTGGCTTGTTTTTAAAAAGTCATCCACAGTACAGTTGCCCCTAAGAAAGACATCCTCTATAAAAAAAACTACTTTATTATTATTATTATTATTATATATTTTTTAAAATTATCAGGTAGTCTATTCTCTTAAGTGATGATGTACCGTTCCCAACCTCCTACTCCATTCATTAAGGCTGTTGTCTTTTTTTTTTTTTAACATGTTGTAATGCTTTGTCTTAGGGTATTGTTTATGTTAAATAAAATAACTATAGGACTCTGGCTTTTTATTAGCACAGTTATTGTACATGGCATATTTAGGGTTTAAAATCTCACAAATCTTATCTAACTACAGCACATGGGCTCACAGTTTGCCAGACACCAAAAGTTTGAATGCTTCAGAAAAGAATCCCTAAAGCTAACGAAGATTTGAATGGGTACATGAAGCTGAAGCTCAGGAATTTTTCATAGTGAGCAGAAATCTCAGAGTCAGAACATGGTATATCATCTTTACATGGAAAGGCTAACTTCAAACTCCATTAAATGTCATGAATCCACACTGACACTTTTATTGAAACAGAGCAAATTTAGGACATCTTTAAGCCTCAGTAGTGCTACAGTGTTTGAGCTTAGGAACCAAAGACGAGTTTTGGCACTGAAAAGAGCGAAATGGCTAATGACGTCAGACTTGACATATCTTTGGAGCCAGGCTCATGTGGCCACTTTAGGAACTGTAGTTTTAAGCATTATTTTCAGCTCCAGAGGTTCTTGCTTGTGCCAGTCATTTTTTTTTTTTTCTTTTGTGAAACTAAATATAGATGTAAGTGCTTTGCTACTATTTACTCAGCCACAATAAAAAGCATTGCCACTGCATGAATGTTGAAAGTAATTTTGTAAATCCAACAATACCCTAAACAACTAAAGAGTGATTTGCTTTTAGGCATTGATCAAATGTCTGCTTGGTAACATTCGGAGCTGCTTCCATACAAGCTGATTTATCTATGATCACTATGGGCTGTGGATAAACATAGATTTGGCTATATCACTCTTTACTGCAGCATTGCAGATGCCCCTCCGTCTCCTCAATGCCACTTCTCTATCTGTTCTGAGTGTGCCACTGAAGAGCTTTTCCTGCAAGCTCTATGCGAGGAAGACTCTGAGGATGATTATACTGAGGCAGACCCAGTGCTAGATGACTTGCATTTCAGACGAATGCAGCAGACGCTACATCAGACATCTACCAATCTGCATTATGACCGCTTCTTACCCCAATATTGGACACCTGAAGAGGAGGTTCGTGTACGCAGGATCTACCTTGGCTCCCAAAGACGTCCCTGGTATCATAAAATGCAGAGCCTGAGGTCTGTCTCTGTCTTCTGTAATTCAAAGCAGTGTTAACAAAGAAATATGCTTAAAACTAATACAAAACAATGGTAAAATTGCAGTATTGTACTACTTAAGCTGGAAATAATTCATGGATTGCTTTGCAAAAAAGAAACAAATTAATGGCTGCCTTTACTGGCTTGAGCTTACTTTTTACTTACTTTGAACTCTAACATGAAGATGTGATGCTAAAATAACCGGAAGTGTGACACAGCGGTAGATTTATATGCCAACTGTAGCAAGCTAAATCTTAGTTTGCTAAGCGCAAGGAATTAGCTAGCAGTAGTTTGTAAGAAGGATAATTTAATTTAAAGCTGATCTAGGATCTTGCAATGTGTATATATATTTTTTTAATCCTGTTTGTTTTTATTGTAAGACCTCTTGTGCCTATAAGGTCTACTGCTAATTATGTTAATTGTGTTGCACATGTTTCATATATTTTCTGTTATTTTCTTTGACTGTAGCCGTAAAGCTTTGGCTTTTGCAGAAGAGTTTGACATTGACTTCGTATCTGGAGAGCCCCAGAAGCATATCGCTGAAACTCTCCCCAAGCCTGAACTTTTGCAGCTGTCCTGAAGAGCCGTACATAACAAGTGCACAATCATAACAATGCTGATCACAAACTGCACTCAGTTGTGGATGGAAGCCTTTCCACACACTTACTCTTATTAATGGTAAAGTGCACTTACAAATATCCAGTATGTCAGCTAACGAGAAGATGTTAAAACATGCACACTGTTTTCTCCTTTATTGTATGAAATTATCAAGATAAACTTAAAAAAAAAAAAAATTTAAACTAACCAAATGTTTTATCTGCCCTGCCACATTGCTGAGTGATCCATTTGTTAGTTTGTTCACATTATTTATAACATGAGCTGTGCCTCCAATATTGTTTTCAGTTTACTGCCTGTGTGAATGCCATTGGTTTTGAAAAATAAAGTATGATGCCACAGGTCAAGAAACTGCGTTGAGTATTTTATATGTAGTACAAAAACATTTTGTCTGCTATGATCATATGGGTTTGAGTGGCTGTGGTCTTGAAGCCATGTGTATTACAAAAACATGGTCTCATTCATACAGTACCTCTTCTGTTATGCGTTTTGTGGTCTAACCTCTTATCCTAAACACTTTATTTTTTTCTATTTATTTATTTTTTGTTGCTGGATGTTTTATCAAACCAGGTCCATCAGATGTAGGCACACAATGTTCCCGTCTTTATGTCTGTTTCTCTGGTTCTTTAGAGCCAATCAAACCCAGGTCAAGCCTGACAAACCAGTTCAGGTCAATCCTGGCTGGATTTGGTAAGTTCCAAAGTTTTGAACATAATCATAGCAAAAATGTCTGAGGCCGCTTTGACATGACTGCTCTATTGCTGCTTCATCCAGGTGTGCTTTTGTTTGCATTCAGTTTGTGTAAAGAATCAAAATAATGCCACCAGAATAGTTCCCTTTTCATGAAGGTGGAGCGTGCGGTGCACATCATCACCTCTATTAATTTTCTGGGCACAGGCTTGACAGTGGAATTTATGACAGGACTGTTTGTAATCAGTCTTGGTTCCTCCCATCAGATTATGTCATTGTTTTGATAGACCACCTGCTAAATGCTGCTGTAAGTTATTTGGATGTCATATATGACATCCTCTATTGCCCAGAGCAGTGCTATTACCCGTTACGAGTCATGACTGTTGTGCTATCCAGACAGCAACATCTGTTACTTTTTTTTTTCAATACTTTCGCATAACTTGACTGGCATGCTACATTCATGCTCGCACTTTGCTGAGGATTCTGTCATTTCAATGCAGAATGCGCTGCTACAGCTGGCAGAACTGCACCCTGTTGTGTGTGTGTGTGTGTGTGTGTATATGTGCGTAAGCATAGATAGTCAATGCTTCTGTGTGTGTGTGTGTGTGTGTGTGTGTGTGTGCGTGCAGTGTGGCTATGTTATCATGCATACCCTGCTACATAGTGCTCAGAAGTGTCACTTTCATGCAATATGAAGCTGCAGCATAATCATATGTCATCCATCATTTGTTTAAGTGCCCTGCCTCTTGTGTGTCTGAACCAGGAGCAAATCTCTCAGTGACATCCCGATGGTGTACCCTGTGCGAAAGGCTCCTGATGCGAACATTATTCATGATGAAAGTCAGGACACTGGTTTGACAAGACTGTGGAATCAAGACAACAGAAGGAAATGTAGCGTTGCTGCCAAGGATGCCGAAGCTCAGTGGCAGGATGTAAGTTGAGGCATAAATGCTGACACAGCAATGTTTTTCGATGTCCATTTGGTGTTTTGAAGCTTTTGAGCATTATTATCATCAGATGGCAATTGTAGATCTTCATTTTGTTTTTTCTGCACATTTAAAGGACCCCTCTTAAATTTAAAGCTTATTTTTGATATCGCCAACACTGATCACATACATTAAATTAGACATTTATTGAAAGAGAATGGCAGATGGAGTAAGAATATCGGTAGCAGCTCCTGGGTTGGGGAGATCCTCGGGTACTAATGAGAGAAGCATGAGAGCTAAGAGGGGTGGGCCATGAAAATAAAAACAAAAAAGGAAAAAACAAGCAGCCTGTAGCGCAGGAAGGTGTGGTCTCGCTCCTGAAATTCAGATAAATTATCTCAAAAAAGTGGGAAAATAGTTGAATGTTCAGGAGTTCAAAAAACTCGAAGTGTTAAGAGCGTATCTGAATATATTCATGCTAGTAATTGTATTTGTAATTCACTATTCCAAAGTCAAGAATGCAGATGTGGTCTAAGTTGAAGTGCCTTTTTAAAATTTTATGATATGCACACAGGCAGTGGTGTAGTTGGTTGGTGTTGTATACTTCTTTCAGGACTTGAAAAAGTGGAAGACCCGTCGTAGGAGCACAAAGTCTGAACTTCGAACTAAATCACAAGACGGAGAGCACGTAATGAATAAGATGATCAACGGGTCTGTGACCACCATTGAGAAGAATGAAGCTAAACTAAAGTATGTTTGTGCTACAATTGTTTTAAAAAAGAAAAAATGCTTAAGTATTTTTAAACCCTGCATAATGTATGCAAACAGCTGTTTGCAGTGGCATGAATCCCCCCCCCTTATTTATTTTTTTTTTATTTATTTATTTTTGGCTTGTTTCAGATTCTAATATTAGACAAAGATGACCTGAGTAAATACAAAATGTAGTTGTATTTACACAGGTCATCCACACTGGCCCTGTGTGGAAAAAGTAAATCATGAATTGTGCTTAATCACATTTATTTCAGAAAGCAGAGTTCAGTTTCACTGAACTGGGCTGTTTTGCTGCTTCAGGGCCTGGATGACTTGCCATAATTGATGGAGCTATGAATTTTGCTCTCTACCAGAAAATCCTGAAGTAGAATGTCTGGCCATCAGTTAATGCCCTGAAACTCGAGACCACTTGGGTTATGTAGCAGGACAATGATCTAAACACACCAGCAAGTCCACCTCTGAATGGTTCAAAAAACAAAACAAAACATGAAGGTTTAGGAGTGGCCTAGTCAAAGTTCAGACTTAAATCATATTAAACAGGACAACAACCCTCCAATGTGGCTGAATTAAACTTATTTTGCAAAGATGAGTGGGCCAGAATTCCTGCACAGCGATGTGAAGGACCCATTGCCAGTTATCACAAACACTTTGTGTTCTTGCTGTCAAGGGTGGAACAACCAGTTATTAGATTTAGGGGGCAACTACTTTTTCCACACAGGGCCAAGTAGGTTTGGATAACTTTTCATTGAACCTTGATTCATTTTATTCATACTCTGCTTATGTTTGTCTAATATTAAAATTTGTTTGATATGAAACATTTCACATATGCAAAAAATGTAAGAAATCAAGAGGTCAAATACGGTTTCACAGCACTAGACCTTTTTATAACTTGTATATAGTCATGAGTTATGATGCCTGTCCTTCCCCCATGTTTTCTGCTACCTGTAATACTTTGGTTACTCTTCCCCTACATATTAATACTCCAGATACCAGCAGTCATCTTGGACCAGGAACACAGCGTCTCGTCCTTACTCGACAACTTCGCCATTAAAATCATCAAGCTCTGATCTCCAGCCACATACTCGAGCTCTGCTGGCCCGCAGCTATGCCACCGAGGCACCTTTCAGTCCCACGGTTCCACCTAGCTCCCAGACCTCAACCCATGATCAAGTAAGTTTACACTACTGCTCAGTTTTACCTCCCTGATGTTAATGAGTACCACACACTGTTTTAATAATAGGATTAGAAATGTTTATGATTTTAAAACAGTTCTTGAGTACAGTCAAGTTGTGCAAAGTGTTATAACCCAGAAAGTGTTTTTATTATATTGTCAAATGGCATATCTGTACTCATTGTTGGCCCTTTCTTCTCAGGGTGGAGCTGTGGCTGTCCCTGATGGAAAAGTCTTGGGAGAGGAGATCCACTTTACCTCTGTGGCTTTAGATGAAGCAAGAGTTGGCACGCCTTCTCTAGACTTTCCTGTGATCTCTCAAATCCAAGTGAAATCCCAAAGCAGCACAGCTCCTTACCAGTCCACCTGTGAACTTTCCCAGCCAGAAAATGCTCGTACAAACCAAATCTCCACTCTTTTTACAATTTTACAGCTGAATGAAACCGCAAAATCTAAAAGCAACAAAAGTCCCACTTTATCCATGTCTAGTGAACAGAAAGCATTTTTTTATGTTGATCCGGAGGTTAAAACTGCTGGTGAGGATTTATCGCATCACAACGACAACTCTCAGGAAGACGGACAAAAGTCCTCTTGGGAACCAGCAGCAGAGCAAAGCACGGCCCCACAGACTCCAGGCATCTACAAGTACTTGCCCAGAGATGTTTCGTGGTCCGGCTCAGCCAGCCTTCCCCGTGGTTACCGTCGGTCTGAGGGCTCATCCCGTCTGTCTTCTGCTATCACAGCCAGACCCTTTGGGACCAAGCAGTCCAGAGTGTCATCACTACCCAGAATGTACAATGTGAGTTCACTGGTTGCCGCGGCTGTGGCACTGTTGCTCTTTGAAAAGATTAGTTTTATCAGACGGTATCCATTTAACTGTATGTATTTAAAAAGGATGGTGCATAAAGCCAGTTTAACACCCATCTTCCTCCTCAGCTGCCTCAGTTTGAAAGTGACATTGTTAATATTTAAACCTGCAGTTCATTCAGGTTTTTGATCGAGTTTAAAACCCCCATTTGGCCAATTATAAGAACTGAAAATGTTTATGGTGATGACCATGGATGCCAGGAAGCCTTGGGTCTAAATCCAAATATAAAACTTTTTTTTTAAGTTATTTATTTTTTGTTTAATAGAAAAACCTGTCGATCTGACTTTATTTTACAGTCAGCCTGTTATTTTTCTGGCTAAATGGCATTTTAGTGTCCAAGATGGTGTACAGGGATTTGTTAAGACAGCCTAATGAGCTTAAGTAAGTTGGTGTAATGAGAGCATCGTGTGTGAGTGTGTGTCTGTCTGTACACACTGTGTGAGCGAACTTGTTACCTTTTGTTTTGATTGCCTTCCTCATTAATAAAAGAAGTGCTGCTGCACTGTGGAGTTCATTCAAAGATTACACATTTCTCATGAGTCTGCTGGTTTTACGTTTTTAAGTCCTTACTTTAACATTTCAGTGCTGCCCATTCTGAGCGCATCTTGTTTTTCCTTTATCTCCAGGTAGGTGACAATCAGGGTGTGTTATTGAACAGTGAGAGAGAGGATTCTCCATCTTCACCATCTCTGAAAAGACAGACTGCGACCGCCCAGCTGAGGGGTCAGTATCAGGCCAACCAGGGGAAGCAGACTGGTGCCGGACAGGAAGAGCAAGTGACTAGCACCAGTCTTTCCAGCCAGACCTCCTTTCAGAGCAGTGGCTATTACTATCGACCCTCCATTCAAAGCCAGGTACTGCCTCAACCTTATTCAAATCTGCAGTCTCGTCAAAATAAAGGCTTGACCCTCTCAGCTGATGGAAGCACAGATCTTCCAAAGGTATGTTGGAGTATTTTTGAACTTGTAAGATTTTCAACAGTTTAAGAAGCTGTGTCAAACTACTGTTTTCAAATCAATGGCATTGATGTGATTACCCACTGCTCTGTAGAAAAACTGAATGAAACACAACTCCTATAAAAGTTTGCTGCCCTATTGGCTAAGTCTCACTTGGAAGCGAGATTTAAATCTCAATTAAACTTTTCACCTAGATAAATAGAGGAGGATGATGATGTTGGTATAAAACATAAATGGAGCTTCTGGGTTGGAAAAATGAAGCCAAAAAAGGTGGCAAAAGCTGTGGTTGCAGAAAGACTTTTGGTCCTATACATGTCTGGGAAAGCAGCTTTGTCTTTACCTCTGTAAACACTTTCCTACTGAGTTTATGACCCAAAATTAGTTTGACTCATTTTGGGTCATATTGGGAGGAAAAAGTTTGTTTCAAAAAAATTGAGGATTATCTGTGGTATGCTCATTGGCTAATAACTTGTTTGACAAGTTGCACACATGTTCACTTTCCTCATTGCGTTTATCCAAAATGGCAAGGGTGGAAGCGCTCATCCCAAGGCTTTAAAATGGGACTTGATAGGATGTAGCTATCAGCTATGATGGCTACACCCATCTTTTATGTCATGAAATTAGACACTTTGAGAGGAATCTTAAGGTGTAATGAATGATTCCTCTCATTAAAATTGCTCAGTGAAGACCAGAAAATTAACATTTTGGAATATTGGGAATGGTTTAATTTCAGACACTTTGACTCGTACACTGGTGTCATTTATATCATTAGATAAGGTAAAATGGGTGTTTGATGAAATGGTGTTGTCATGACAAGTTCTAAAGTCACCCCACCTCCTTTTTTTTTTTTTTAAATTAACCATTCAGTACAATGTTGCACAAACTTAAAGTAAAGCAGCATTAATATGGCATTTCTGACAGTAGCTGGTCATTCAGTGTATCCCTTACTATATTTGTGTAGCAGGCCTCTCAAGTCTCTAATTTCCACCAGGAAGCATTGGACATTGGATCACACGGTGTCACCTTTACGTACGTGTGTGTGTGTGTGTATTTCCAGGTGGATCACAGTGACATGAGAGTGAGCCTTACTCTTAAACCCAACAGTCTAGCTGACTTTGGCTTCCATACTCACTGGGACTTCACGGGGGCGAGAGTTAAGCTCATTCAGCCTGGTAAGGCTCTTGTTAAATGTAACTCTGGAGTGCTGAAGTTCTGTCACAAGAACAAAACGTTGCATTTAGCATCTTTGTGTGAGACAGGAACAAGTCTGTGACAGATGTTTTCTTTTTTGCTTTTTATAGAGGAAATTTGCTCTCACAGGTTGGCGCTTAGGAGAACAAAACGGTAACAGATGACACTGACAGTTCAGGTCACAGACTAAAAAGGCATCAAATTTGTTAGTGGGTCGATTTTTGTTGTCAGGGAAATTGTATGCAGCAGAAGGGGAAGAGTACAGAATTTCAAAGCTATTTTGTATTCTGGTGGGGGAGAGAAATGTCAAAACGGCTACATTTTGATTATGTTTTCTGAACATGGTAATTATGTATACGGTTACTTGTAGGGTAGAGAAACTTTAACCTAAGAGTTTTACAATATTTGAGGGCTTCTGAGTATCAGAAACTACCAAATGTAGCCAGTGATTTAAAACGCAACCATAAATAATGAATTGGACATGAGAGAGGTGTCACTTACTCGCTGCTTAGTGGCCCACTTTCAGCTTGGAACAACTCCTACTGTGTTTCTCACTCCATGCGAAGCAAATAATTTCTGAATTGGGACTTTCTTTTTTTTTTTTTTTTTTTTTTTCCCCATGTTTTTCTTTTTTTTTTTTTTTTTTTTTTTTTTTTTTCTCTTCGC
>VVHJ01000550.1:25706-44738 GCA_015107715.1 Tylochromis polylepis | reverse complement strand
TTTAATCAGTATGGCCATGAGTTTCAAAGCCAGAGATGACAGGTTCTCATTATAACTGTCAGTGTTAGATGAGGAAGCACAGCGCAAATCTTTTAAATCATTGCAGCTTCTCTTTCTTTGTTTCCCGCACTGTGTGCTGTTTTCTCTTGATGCTTGCTGCAGTTTTACCTGCTATGAACAGCAGGAAGTGACAACAGAGGTGTCACCCCTGCCTGGAGAATCTCTTCCTTAGACAGAAGTGAAGAGAAAAAACTTTCATAAAATCAACGTTATGGTTGTGTTTTTTTTTTCTATAAGGAAAAAGGAATCCAGTGGAATTTATGCTAGAGCTGAAAGTATTTGTTCTCATAGTAAATGGCCTTGCTGCTGTAATGGATTCAGGCACACATTGTACAGTAGGTACTCAACTTAAAACTTTAGTCTTCCTTTTCGTAGAGGGTCTTTCAGTGTAATCTTCTTTAACATTTTTTTTCCTTAATTCTGCTGTTAGTAGAAATTTTGATTCATCAAATCGCTGCCTGTATGAAAGGAGTGGTTTGAAGCTCTTATAACTTCACTGTTCACAGACGATGTTAGCGACCACCCAGTGATAACATTAAGCAGCTAAAGCATCAGATATTTCCCTCAGAGAGTTGGTAGAGACTGAACATGGAGTAAAAAGTAAAGAGAAACCACAAATAAATCTGCTCTGCATATGACGGTTGTATAACTACAAGAAGCTTTTTGCTAACAAATTTGGAACATTTTTTTTTTTTAAACCTTGGACACAGTGTTTACACCCTGTGTCCAGGCCTCCCGAGTCACCCAAAAATTCAGTTGATAGAGATTTAACTTTAACAACTGTATTAAGATTCTGAGAGGCACTGAAATATTAGTTAAAACTCCGACTAATAACAGGCATTAGAAACATTAGGGCTACTTACCCTGCTCAATTTCTTGTTAACACAACAATCCAATGAGGCAGTCACATGGCAGCAACTCAGTGCATTTAGGCATGTAGACACGGTCAAGAAGACCTGCTGAAGTTCAAACTGAGCATCAGAATGGGGAAGAATGGTTATTTTGGCCAGAGGGACTGGTTTGAATATTTCAGGAACTGCTGATCTACTGGGCAGAAAACCATCCCTGTGGTTGCTTTGTTCATTCCAGAGGTCAGAGGAAAATGACCAGACTGCCTTGGGATGATAGAAAGGTAACATAAACTCAAATAACCATTCTTTAGAACCAAGGTATACTGAATAGGATCACTAAACACATAAGATCTCAAACATTGTATTCTGGTACTGGGCTACAGCAGCAGAATACCACACTGGGCACCACTCCTGTCAGCAAAGAACGGGAAACTGAGGCTGTGATTCACACAGGCTCACCTAGATTAGACAACAGAAGACTGGAAAAACGTTGCCTGTTCTGATGAGTCATAATTTCTGCTGCAACATTCAGATGGTGAGAATTTGGCATGAGGAACATGAAACAACATGATCCGATCTTGTATCACTGGATCAGGCTACTGGTGGTGTAACTGAGGGATATTATTGTGACTGGGCCCCTTAGTACCAGATGAGTGTAGTTTAAATACCACAGCCTACTTGAACATTGTTATGACCTCAGTATACCTATTTTTAATGGCTGCTTCCAGTGGGATAAAGCACATTACCAAGATGCTCAAATCCAACTCAAACTGGTTTCTTAAACATGACAGTGAGTTCACTGTATTCAAATGGCCTCCACAGTCACCAGAGCTCAATCCAGCAGAGCACCTTAGGGATATGGTAGAAGGAGAGCTTCACATCACGGATGTGAGGCCAAAGAATCTACAGTAACTGTAATGCTACCATGTCAATATGGACCAAAATCTCTGAGAAATGTTTCCACCACCTTGTTGAATCTATGCCATGAAGAAATAAGACAGTTCTTTCCAACTCCAAAACTACCAAGGTCTACCTAACAAAGCGTCAAGTGAGTATAGACTAGGCGACTAGTGATACAGCCAATTAATCACACTTTAATCATCTCCCATTTATTTCATTGCAACCATTTTTTCATGTGAACCCCTCAGTCATCCTCAGTCTGCCTTCAGCTGGTCTTAACTGGTCCACACTTTTTCTTTAAATCCACAGATGACGAAGCTTTTGAACATTTAGTGCATATACTTTGGAATTGCACTTCCTCACTCATTAGGTCAACCAAATCAATAGTCTGTTTTTAAATGTCTGCTGAAAACACATTTTTATAGATTAGATTTTCTTTTAAACACACTCTGCTTTTTCTCATTTTTCGGCGATGTGCCCTATAAAGGGCAGCGGGTGTATTATTTGCCATCAGCCAGCAGCGTTTATCAGAAGCAGACGCAGGCCTTTTTTTTTTGCCTTTAGTGATAAACTTAAACTTACTATGACTGCATTGAGAGGAGAGATCTTTGAAGTAGGCATGCACATCTGCTGCTGTGGCAGACACCCACAGGCAGCAGCAGAGGTGGCTGTGGGAGGTAGAGTGGGTCGTCCACTAATCGGAAGGTCAGTGATTCAATTCCCAGATCCTGTAGTCTGCATGTTGAAGTATCCTTGGGCAAGATGCTGAAACCCAAGTTTCCCTTGATGCTGATCCACTGCAATGTGAGTGTGTGTGTGTATGAATGTTAGACAAAGAATGAAAGTCCTGTATGAATATGTGTGTGACTGGGTGAAT
Organism: Tylochromis polylepis; assembly: GCA_015107715.1. Classification (NCBI taxonomy): domain Eukaryota; kingdom Metazoa; phylum Chordata; class Actinopteri; order Cichliformes; family Cichlidae; genus Tylochromis; species Tylochromis polylepis. The sequence goes on along the minus strand of VVHJ01000550.1, from coordinate 42,050 downwards.
GAGTGCACAGTTACAGTAGAAAAGCACTGTTCAGTGTCCCAGTCCATTGGCTGTTTAGCAAACCTTCTACCTTATAATGAAATTACTAATTATTTCCCCAACTGCAAGGAGTTCATAACTCTGGACCTACACTAGGTTCATTTTTCTTTCTGTGTGTGTGCGTGCCAACATCTCAGATCTGACTCGCTGACTAAAGATATAACCTTCTTTGGAAAGTCAGTCAGCATATTTTATATATTAACTTGAACTATGTAATGTTGTGTACTTGTATAATAAATCATACTGTTATGTAAAAAGTAACTAGAGCAGCAAATGTCCTGCAAGAGAGTACTATCTTCTGTGTGATGCTCTGATCTGATTGGCGAAAGTTCAAACAAGAATTTAAACATGCACGTTAAATTTTAGAGGACTATTTGGCATTTATAAGTCTTTTTTGTTTAACAATAATTGATCACAAGCTCTTTTGAAAAAAAAATTAATATAAAGCAGTCCTGCATACTCACACGATGAACTTGATTAAATCTTAAGATTACTGCAAGACCTTTTAATAGAAAATGTGGGTAAAAAATATTATCCACCCGTGACTTTCTGCAAGTAGGTTACTGGGAGTTTTCAGGACAAACATCATCAGCTGGTTGGATTATGTAGATATTTATAAATCTGTTATAATAATATAATGTGTATTCAGTCCTTTCTATAGTTCCTAGGCATCACAACATTATAGTGCTAGTTATGTTAATTTTGATCAACAAACTTGATTGGGCAGTCAACTGGATAATTTGTTCTCATTCTAAATGCTTATGCAGATATACAAAGAATCACAAAGAATTCAGAGTTCAGGTTAATGTTGTTTAACCTCATCATAGGGAAGCCTGCAACTTCTCAACACAACACACAGTTCTTGTAACCTTGCTGTGTTGCTTGTGTGTTGCAGCTAAACTAAATACTAGTTTTAGGATTTGCTTTTGATCTATTGTTTGTTGTTTATTTATTTCTCACTTCTCCTTGGCTCCAGTCTAGTTTGGATCCAGCAAATCCCAAACCAGGTCCAGGTCCTTTAGGACTCTTCTTATGGTCATGGTCCTGGGGGATATGTCAGATGTTTGTCTGATGTTTGAAGGACGTTTTGATTGTAAGCAATTGTAAAGCAGACCCCGTCTCTTAATTAAACTACATTTGTTTTCCCACTGTTTCCTTATTATTGTCTTTTGAATGATGGATTGAGCACTGCTGTAAGTTAATTTTGTACTCAGTATTTAATTTCCTGAAATTGGAGGTGCTACTGATGAGTTTCAGTGCCTCTCAAGTCATTTTATATTAGGTTATTTTACTGAACAGGCCATAGTAGGTATATTGACAGGGGCACTATTGAAATGGGGAAAAGCCTGGTGCAAAGCTGTTTCCTCAGGTTTTAGTTTTTATTATCTTTAAGATGGAGATTCTAAATAAATTCTACATGTATTTTTCCTCAACTTCAATTAATTTTCTTAGCTTTGGTTTTTTATTTTGTCCAGTTGCAGTAAATAAGGTACACCAACCCAATGCTCTGAAGAAAAGGGGAATAAAAAAGAAGACTGAACCATTGAAAAAGCCTTTTATTTTTGCCTCCACCACTCACTCAGCCATCGCTCACAAACCTCATAAACAGGTTTTTATTTTGTAGAAGTGCACTGATTGTCACCAGGCCTGGGACCAGAATTTGCTGATTTTTAGCATGGCCTGGTGACAATAAACATAATGAGCTTCATAAATCACCCTCACGGTCTCTTTTATTTTGTTATGCTTTGTGATATGTTGCAGCTGGTGAATCAGATCAAGAGGAAACTCAACCCCGTGAATTTTCTTTATTTTTTTTCTACAGAGTCTACCTATGTCCACTGAAAAATGAAATGGGAAAACAGTGGCTCATATATTTGCTACTACAATTATTTAGGCAGTATCATAGTTTTGGATTCCTATTATTATTTTTTCCATTTTGTAATCACTCACCTCCATGCGCTCATCCTCAGCTCCTCATCAGTCAGCTGGCAGATCATCTTTGAACTCCTTGCAGTCATGCTTTGTAACTACATACCGCAAATTTACTACAAAATAATTTTTTTTGTCCCATTTTCTTAGTTTTGCTTTTCTCCATTGGTGACATTCATTTAGCTTCATTCCCAGTGGGTGTTGTACCCTGCCTGGGCTGCCCTTTGTCACTGATTCTGACATTAATTTCTATGGACAGAAACTCTATGCACAGCCAGGTGATGGAGGGTCTCCACTTCAGTCTTTGCTCTTGGCACTGACCTCCAGCTCACTCAGAGGTGGTTCACAGCTGAGTGTGAAATGCAAGGAATGAAAATTAACACTTCCGAGTACGAGGCCATGGTTCTCGTGTCAAAAAGAATGGAGTGCAGTGTGCACTCTATTCTTCTATTACCTTTTTCAGGGATGACTGCTTTTTGAGGAGGAGTTAACATATTTCAAGTGAAGAAACTATAGCAGGAAATTGACAGATCAAGTGGTGCGGTGTCTGCAGTGATGTGGATGGTGTGCTGATCTGTTGTACTGAAGAGAAAGCTAAGCGTGTACGCAATACAGTAGATTTGACAGTTGAGCTACATTCCTACCTTTACCTATGACCATGAACTGTGGGAATTGATCAAAACAAGTAGTGGAAATGAGGGTGGCTTTCCTCAACCTTAGTGATAGGATGTGGAGCTCAGTTATTCAGGAAGGACTAAGAACAGAGCCACTACTCCTTCACATTGAAAGGAGCCAATCGGTAAGAGCTTTTGACCAAGATGTTTCCAGGACACCTCCATTCTGTGGCCGACCAGGATATATTGTAACTTTTGACTGGCTTGAGAATTCCTCAGTGTCCCCCTAGATGAGCTGGCGAGGATGAGAGTTTAGTAATAACTAATGATTAAATAAAAAGTGGTGTATAAACACACAGAGTAAAAAGAAGCAAGTGAAGAAGAAACACTCAGCTCATCTGTGGAAGCCACAAGCAGCTGAGCCCTATAGTAGCATAACTTAGGAAGGTTTCAGAGTCACCTGATACAGCCTTAACTATAAGCTTTATCAAACAGGAAAATTTTAAGCCTGATATTAAAAGCAGGGAGGGTGTTTGTCTCCTGAATCCAAACTGGGAGCTGGTCCGCAGGAGAGGGGCCTGAAAGCAGAAGGCTCTGCCTGCCATTCTACTTTTAAATACCTAAGAGTCATAGGAGTAGGAGTAAGTAAGAGAGCAGTTCAAGAGTTAAGTGGTCTCTTGGGGTGATATTGTACTATAAAGTCTTTAAGATAAGATGTGGCATGATTATTTAAGATTTTGTATGTGAGGAAGAGGATTTTAAATTAAATTCTGGATTTAACGAGGAGCCAATGAAGATAATTCAATATGGCTTATCTTCATTGGTTCCTTCGTCAATATGGCTCTCTGTTTAGTTCCTGTCTGTACTCTCACTGCAGCATTTTGGAACAACTGAAGGCTTTTGGGGGAGATTTTAGGACATTTTATTATCAGGGCTGAGAATAATAATAAACAGTAGGTCAGCCTAGAAGTAATAAATGGAGTCTATAGATATATAATTCGAGTTGAATTCACTGTCAGAGGCCATAAGAAGATTATTTGTAACTACTATAAACATTGTACTTTGATTTTCACAAAGATATTTCTGCTGTATAGTAAAAGATAATATTTATTTCATTTTGTTTCCTCATAATATAAACACTAAAAGCAGTGTAATCTATAATTGTTGCATCTGCCATTTCTTCATTTTTTAAACTCTTATTTTGTACGCAGTAGTTTCAGTAACAGTAACTGTTCAAATATTTCATTTACAAAACATTTCAGATAGAGTGGGATATACTAAATACAATTTTAAACTGATTATAGCATTTTATTTTGGGTTTAGACCTGAGAGTAATAGAAAGGCCTGTAATCTGTCAACAGTTTCTTAAAAATTGTGAAAAAAAAAATGTTAGTATTTATCATGGCCATAAATAGACATTTCAGTGTAAGGAAAGTTCTAAAAATGATCTATTAATCATAGTTTTTATAAAGAAATAAAAACTGGACTTGAGGTGGCATGAAAATTGCAGTTTCCTTATTTGTAGTACACTTCTGGCTCCAACAACAGTATGACAACAGGCAAAATGCAGACATTTACCCTTTAAAGCAGGACTTCAGAAACCTGTGAGCTGAGTGATCACAATTTGTATTACATCAGCTGCTACTCCGATACTCACTGCTCTTTTTGGATTTAACTGAAATCAACAAGATGTGAGCAGATGTTTCACAAGCTATCATGGCTGATTTCTAACCCCTAGACACTATACGATAGTATAAAAAGTGGAATTCAGCGACTGAATCTAATCAGCATCATCACTTTAAACATAAATTGATGTTTTCTATCCTTGATGTAATCTAACATTGAACATCACAGCCTGCCATGCACCAGTGTATCATAGTTGATTACTGTAAACTTTACCACAGTACTTCAAACTGCCTGATATAATAATAATAAAACATAATTCATCCACACGCTGCACATAGATACATCGGATCTAAAAACTAAAAATGTATTAAGCCATCACTAAGGGCATAATTGAGCAGTCCGTACCTTTGAAAATCTCTCAAACTTTCTTGCATCTTTTTTTCTCTCCCTGGGAAAAATAACAACTGTGTCTTTATGTAGCTAGCGGACGCAGTTTGTGTCAAACTGCACAGAAAACTTTGTGTGCTTGGTGATATTTGTCAAACTGTTTGAAAAGCTGCATTTTAAATGATCTTCCTTTAAAAATGTAGTTTTTGCTCACTTGTACCAAGTACCATGACTGCAGCTATATTAACTTTGCACCATAAATGCACAACCAGGTGAGAAAAAAAACAGGCAGGTGTAAGCGGGCTGATGGATGTCATTGTTTTGTCATTACTGTGCAAGTGTCACCATGCTATCAATGCAAGCAACATCAAACTGCAGCACACAACAAAATATGCACATAACAAAATATGCATCAACCTGCTTATCAGATTTAATTGCTCACGAATTGAAGGTGCTGGAACACTGTCCCTGGTGTCATCAGATGATCTTCAAACAAGTTCATCTCAATATAGTTCTTTTTTTTTAACTTTAATATCTTAGTCTCTGCAATCTGTTTCTTGAATTTAGTATGTTGTCTTTATATTTTGGGCACATGAAGTATCAGCAGCATGTTGACGGGTGCTTGAAGACTTTTCCTAGTTCAGATCTTGCCATACCAGCTTATATGCATGACAGGTCAGCATCATCGGCTCTATCTGTGAGGGTGAGTGTTGAACGGCAGAGGTGGTGACCTCTATTCTGTTCCAAAATGTCAGTCTCTTGTTACTTGTTGATTGCAGTGATTCAGTGTTTGCCGCAGTTCCTTTTCCCATCTACCATCTTATTTTTTTGTGCAAATCTTAAGATATAAGCAAGTAATTTTTAAGAACTTACTGAAAATTCTTAGTTGTTAGTCTAAATGTTAATTAAATGGAGAAAAAACTCTGATCGCACAGCTTTATGGACAAAGATTTTAACATGCTTGTAAGATCTGAAACCAGATCACATTCCAGGATAATCAAGTCATATTTCAAATGGTGCTGAGATGTGTGACCGTTTGTTTCTAGTGTGGCTCAAGTTAGCAGTGCTGAACTCAGATGCCTTCATTCCTTGCAGGTTAGCATTCACATGCCTGTGCAGACTCCTCCAGTTGAGTGCTTATATACCATTTCACTCCAACACAGCCTACATTCAACCGTTTATTCTGAAGATCAAAGTGCTTCAGAACAGCTGCCTTATATTCTCTTAGCTTGTTCAAAACTTGCTGTCAATGAGAGAGAAAGAGAGAAAGGGATGCTGCCATCTCAGAACCAACAGTTAACTGGCATTGTACATTAATATAATATGATTTTTTTTTAATCTATTAGGACTCCTGATACTGAAAAACCTTTACACTTACGGTTCTTGATCAATACACAAAAAGCTCTTCAGTGAAATCAAGTGGATAAACAGTATTTTCATCTTATTCCTGGAACTCATTTGATACATTATGAAAAAAACATTGCCTACTGAAGCTTAAATGGCAGCAGCGCTGTGTTGTGCAAAAGGTATTGCAGTTTTGATTAGAAATTATTCATAGATTACCTAAATCAACATATCTGTCTCCCTGATGAGCTCAGTTCAAATCCTTGTGTGGCTGAACAGGAGGGAATAAAAATGGAAAGATGTATGAAAATAAAGCAGCACATAAGCAGACATTTCTTTTTTTTTGTGGTAATACTGAAGAAATCATTTCTCAGAATATGGAGCCTGTAATCAGGGCTGCTTTTCACTGCCTTTTTGGAGTTTGTTTACACTGTGATTTGTCACAGAACATATTGTAAGTATACATTTCTTTGCTTAAGAGCATGAAATTGTTTGCTGTGCACCCAGATGGATTTTAATTAGATATAAGTTAGACAAAGACCCAGATGCAGATAAGTTCAAATAAAACATTTTTATCTCACTGAAGCTTTTATATCAGGTGCTGTCAATTCAAAGTGACTTTGCCTGACATAGACTGGCATATGATACGGACTTTAATGCAGCTTCCCTAAAGGTTGTTGTGATTTGCACTCTCTCTACTTTGCTTGCCCTTGATCAGGAATGACATGTCTTTGAGACTGTATTTTCTTTTGGACAGTATCTAAAGAATTACACATAAAGAAATCCACATTTAAACTGATTTGGTTAAAGAGGTCAACAATCAGATGAACAAAGACTAAAGTGGACCATTCAGTTCCTTCATTTCCTGCTGTTTGTTGTAGAGATGTGCTCTCCTTTCATCTTTTGTCCTTGCATGTTGCTAATCAAATTACTATATGCTTGCAGTGCTGGCCTTATGGGGTTTCCTTTTTTTAAAACTTTTTAACTGATCATAATGAATAGCACATGTGCAGTACAGACTAATTAGCTTTGAATATGGGTATGCTTTCTGTCACATGAGGTCATTTTTTCTAAAAAAATCGGTTTGGCTCTTTGTAGAGTCTGTTTATGGTATATAAAGTATAAAAATAAAGAAAATATAAATTGGATGTTAATACTTCTGTTTCCCATATCAATGAAAATAAATTCATCCCCCATATTGTAGCTTTAATGTATTTAATGCAAGTGAAGTAGTTTGTGTATTTGCCTAACAAGCGAAAAATCGCTAGAACGATCTCAGGAGGAGACACAAATCCCCTGGAGGAGGATTGTGTCAGGAAGGACAGCCGGTGTAAAAAATCTGCCATATCAAGCATGTGGAGCTACCCGCTGTGGCAACCCCTCATGAATAAGAGCCAGCTGAAAGTAGCTTTAATGTAATGTTTCAGTTTTACACAGTGCCTGTAGTGCTTTTGCCCCTATACCTGTGAAGCTTTAAACCTAGTTATACGTATCCTTTACTGATGCACATCTCAAACATAGCAAGCAGTTGGCAGCCACAGGCAGCGCCCAGAGACTCAAGCTCTAAGCCAGCACATTGGTCAAGAGCACTTTGAAGGAGAGTTTACCTATCATGGTTTTGACAGTGAGAGAAACCAGAGTTCCTGCAGGAATCTCCTGCTAGCACTCGCAGAACATGCAGACTACACAGAGAAAGGCCCCTCTCTGGTTTGAATGTCCAACATTTTGCAGTGATGCAATGGTAGTCAGTGACGAAGGCATTAGAAAGAAAAGCAGCTTACAGATAACTTTCCCTCAGTAGAAAAGATATGTATCCTCCAACAGTAGCTCACACTACATGTTAACATACAATAGAACAGAGGGCAAGGAGAATATTAGTTTTTATCTGAGCAGTGTGTTTTGCTGCAAAAAGATCAAACACTAATTCAGTCAAACCAAACGCGTGTGTTGACGTCAGTATTACTCCATTCTAGATCCTTTGATTTATTCACAGCATTGTAGCAACTTTTCATATTCAAAGCACTGATCAGATATGCACAAGAAGATAATTTAAGTTGACTGTATCTTCTCTTTGATGTTGTGTGTAGTTCAGTTACAGTCTAGACTTTTTATCCTCCTTATATAATCCACCCCAGGTCTGCAGCATCACATCACATATACAGGCCTGAGGAAAAAGTAACTATATGAGCCCTCTTTATACACATATCTTACTGCAGTCATAATTGAATCTACAGGGTACTGAATGGATTGAGGAGCAAACTGAAGAGCCAGAAAGCCAGCATTGACTGCATGGGTATCCACTAAGATTTTGACTGGAATTTTCCAGCTGTTAAGGAGGGGAAAACTTCTTTCTTTATCATTCTTTCTGGTATGTCTACTTCTGTGAGCTAATGGAAAAGTGTACTAAGAGGAAATTCTGTTTCTTATTCATTCTAAAGTGGAGCTGAGCCTAACGAAGACTTTGCTCATCTCGTGTAGGGTCATTCTGATTGGGAGGCAAAATTACAAGCCTCTGTAACCTCTTCATGTCATAGTGGAAAAAGCATATGCATATTATGTAAATTCAGCAGTGGTTACATTCTGCTTGTCATGTGTTATCATAACACCAGCACCTGTGGTTTTCCTGCTATGACAACTGAAAATGTCTGCTGGGAAAGAGGCCAGTGCGCCGTCCCTCTGAAGTTGCCCTATGTTATCTGGCAACAGGATGTTAGCAACAGATCATTTAAGTCATTCAAGTTGTGAGATGGAGGCTCATCTGACCATATTTTTTATCTAGCAGATCCACCAACACCTTGCTGTTGGTCTGCAGTCACTGTTGCTGACCAGAAAACCCCTGCAGGCCTTGGTGATTTGGAAATGATCCAAGCCAGTCATCAGAAGCTTCAACATGTGACCTTTGCAAAAGTTGGTCCATGTAAATCCTAAATCTTAGCATTATCCCTTGTATTCATGAGTGGACATAATATCTTGGCCCATTGGTGTATATTATGAATGACGCAGGGGCATAAAACCGATACATACTGTCACTAAAAGATAGTAGATTGTACTTGAAGTCCACCCTGGTCTTTGTCTGTGAGGTAATTTTCCGCTCTATTGTTTTTAGTTGTGCAGTGTTGAATTTTCTTGTCAGCTATTTCCAGGAGCTCTTCTTGGAGTGAATCAATTCTCTGCGGCAATACCATCTAACCTATAATTCTTATCCTTGCTAGACACAAAAAGTTGGAACAGCAGCACATGAAAAGAGGGAAGGTGAAGCTACAGCAGGGGTTTTTTGCATATTTGTCAGTCACTTGTTGAATAAATCAGAATCCATTTGGGAAATGATTTCCAAAGTTTAAAAAAGTGTACATTAAAGCTTCAATTGCATTTGAAAACCTCTCACCTTGAATCATTAAAGGAGTTATCAACCTTTGGCAAATGTGTGCATTACATTCCCTGATTCAAACTATTACTTTCAGCAGTGCTGTCTAATTTGTTTATGTTTGGGGTTTTTTCCGTTCCGGAAAAATATATTTTGTGAAAAATGCATTTCTTCCACTTCAGAGATATTATTTTTTCTCTACCAACCTTCCAAATCTTTTCATTTTCTGGGTTATAATTTCACTGCACAGGAATGAATACTAAAAGCTTTTTCAGAAGCAGCAGCTGCCTCCCAGATACACAGAATATACTGTGACTGTGCATTATACACTAATGCGGCATGAAAAGAAGAGAGAATGAATTTTATTACCTTGACATGTGACACCACCGATTTCAGCTGTACATGAAGAAAACAAAAAAGGCAATGTTTGAACCCACAGTACCATGCAAATATCTTGAGCCACCCCACATTTCTTTATATTTTACTTTCAAAGGGACTTTCTTCTCATTTTTTATTTTCTAGTGTGTTACACAATAGTTCTTTAGGCTTTTTTCTCATCTGGACTGCTTTTCAATGATTTTCAGTCCAGTCCTTGAACCTGACCATTACTGGAGGAATGTTTTTTGGCTGCTAAACCAAAAAAACGTGAGTCATTCATCAAGCATGAAAAAGGCACTTACTGCAACTCTGTTATAAGTTGAGTCTATGAAATGTCTCAGAGATAACAGAAAATAGTATTTTTGTACCAACAAGGTGATTCCCAAAGAGTTAGTAACTAAAGTGTTGGCATATTTCAGCATGGTGTGCAGTATGTACTTAAAAAAAATTGGAGGAAACTGGACAAGTGGAGAACAAAAGAAGAAGTAGCAGACCTAAAATAATATCTACAGCAGATTAGCAGTATCTGAAGTCACGTCTTTAATAAATATGAAGAAATCTAGCAAAGACCTGACACAGAAACTGATAGATACATCTGGCCCTTCTGCTGTTTACTGACGTCTCATTTGGCTATTTAAGTTTCCTAGGTTTGGTTATTCACTCCAGTTGGGGACATTCTGTGTGTCACTTACTGTTTACTTTTTGTGCAATGGGTATAACAGAAAGAGGAATGCTAACACGCTAAATAATGGACTTTCAGAGTTCTCTAAACAAGAACTTTCAAGAAGTGAGGTGTTTTCTTGGCTAACAAGCAAGCAAATGTGTTCTACAATGTTTTAAATTGGTGCTTTGCATACTGAATAAACATATGTAGTCAAAGACTGTGGACCTTCACTTTCTGATTCAGGGAGGCATACCCACTGGAATGGTTGTCAAGAAGTCATTTTTAAGATAAAATAGATAAGATAAAATCGCCTTTATTAGTCCCAGAGGTAGGAAAATTCACATTATTAGAGCAGTGAAGTGGACATAGCAGAAATAAATAGATGTGGCACAACTGAACAACATAATACTATACAGAAACAATAGAAGAAAAATTTTAAAAATATATGGTAGAAGAAGATTAGATGCCTAGTACCAAACCAGAATACTTCATAATGGCATAGTTGGATGTTAATAGCAGCAGGCATTAAGTGTTGAACTTTGAAATATTTACAGACCACAGAGTGTGCATGTGTGTATTCATTTATGTGCAATCACTGCTGTCATACATTTACTGCTGTTGACTCTGACAGCTGCTGCACCGTGGGTGCAGCAGCCTGTCACTGAAGGAGATGCTCAGTGCTGTCAGAGCAACCTGCATGGGGTTGGAGGTGTTCTCTAGAAGAGATGACAGCTTAACCACCATTCTCCTGTCGCTTACTACCTCCACCGGGTCAGGAGGGTGTCCCAAAACAGAGCTGACCTTCTTGATCAGCCTGTTCAGTTTTTACTGTCCCCAGCAGATATACTGCTGCCCCAGCAGACCACACAAAAAAAGATGGCAGATTCCACCACAGAGTCATAGAAGGACTTCAGGAGCTGCCCCTGCACTCCAAAAGACCTAAGTCTCTGTAGCAGATACAGCCTGCTCTGTCCTTTCCTAGATCACATTTCTGTTGTTAGTCCAGTCCAATTTATTGGTCAGGCGAACACCCATCATCTCAATCTCCACGGAGATTAAGAGAAAAGGATTTGGTATGCCAGTTTACACAAGAACTAAAATCAGTGGCAACAGGTCTTATGGAGTGATGAATCCTAACTTGAATTTTTTTTAAATTTAAATTGTTGTCAACATGTACAGAGGTGGTCAGGAGAGAGGGACAACGGCAAGTGTCTACAGCCATGTAAAAGAATAAAAGTGGTCATACCAAATATTCACTTTCAAGCTTGTTAGAACTGCACAAACTCTGTTTTGCCATGTATACTGTATTTACATGTATGTTTGTACATGACTAAATGAATCACTGTACCTATTTTCCTGGCAAAATTTTAAGAAATAAGTGGTGGCTCAAGATTTTTGCACAGTATTGTGCATGAGCGTTTTATTCTTTTAATGTCTGAAAGTTTTATATGTATTTCAGGATTTAGGCAACTGAAACAATGCTGCAGTTTAATTTTAATTCAAACTCTGTGTATGATAGCATACACAGAGTATCAAGACACTGGTGGCTAAAATAAAATTCACAAGCATTGGTGTGATAAACGTTTGCTTTTCTTTGGCCCATCTTTGATTGTGCATCACTTTCAGTTTGTTTTGCAGTGTGGAAGAACCGTCACATGCGCACCGTGACCAACTATTTCATAGTGAATCTATCCCTGGCTGATGCGTTGGTCACTATCATCTGCCTGCCTGCGAGTCTTGTGGTAGACATCACAGAGACATGGTTCTTTGGAAACACTCTGTGCAAAATTGTCCCTTATCTGCAGGTAAGAGTTGAACCCTGAGATTTGCTTTTCAAACAGGATATTAGAATCTTTGACCTTTTCATAAACAATTCACAAGGTCTGTGAATGCGAGCCAAGACCCATATTTCTATTATTCTTCCATTTTTCTTTATGGTATTCATGAGGGTAAAAAACACTCATTTTCATACCCCACGATGTGCACTGAGTGAGACCTTTGATGTTACTCTAAAGTGATTTAATGCCTCGGGCAACACTGCTTTAGCGCCATTCTGGCAATATGTATGCAAAAAAGGCAATCTTATTTAATATTGTTGATCACAATGATATGTATCGAGAGCATGAACCAAACTCTCACACTACTCTGCACAGATTACATATCCCATACTCCTAATAGACTGTGTTATATTATATGCACATGTACAGCAAAATGAATTTTAGCCTCATGGTGGCACGACTTTGACAACTTGTTCTGCAGGGATGCAGCTGTAAAGCAAAGGAATTCTAACATAATGTGAATTCTTGTGTGTCAGGTGCTAGCTTAGCAAACATACTGCACCTCATGGCATTTAATTAGCAATCTCTTTGAAGGTCTTCATAGTGACATTCACCCTGTTTACTGTTGAGCTTTGTATCATAAACTGCTGCTGCAGTATTTGCTTAAGGGCCATCTCCCGCTGCGTTTTTTAAAAATCCAGGAGCATCTACTCTAATTCCCCTTCGGTGATTCATTTTATGTAACATTTTGGTATGATTCCTATTCTGCTGTTCTACATTGTATGCTGGGGGGTCTAAAATACCTTGAATAGGTTCACGGCAGGGTACAACAGAAGCCAGCACATTGTATAATTTTTTGAAAAAGGGTCCATATTTCAACTTGCAGCTGGTATCCGGATTAAACTCATCCATGATCTCCCAGTGTAATGTGCAAGCAAGTGAAAAATGATCATCTCAATTTACAATGAGCAGTGTTGTGGAAATAATGCTGCTTTGGCCTAAATGCAGCAGTCTTTTTTGTGTGTTTGGGAACGTCATTTTAACATATACATTTAAATGTCACAGACAGTTCCTGTTGTCTTACAAACAATGATTCACTTCCCTCAAGGTTTCTCTCACTGGTTTCAGTATTTACATATGTTTCATATTCAGCATACTTAACGTGTAACCATCCAGGATTCATCCAAACTCAATAAACCTGTCAATGAACAATTGACTTTCTGTCAATTGAAGGACAATGAGGATGTGCCCTGTTCTGCCTAAGGTGCAATCTTTCCTTTCTTTTTTAAGACCGTTTAAATGAACATTTTAAATTAGGCAGCAAAAGTTATTTTAGTGTGCCTGGCATAATAAGCTAACCCTTTACAAAAACAAGGAACCTCCGCCTTTTATTTCCTAGGAAAATTGACCACCCACTGCTTTAAAACCTGCACGTGAAATTTGTGCTTCTGCTCTGAAGTGAGCAGACTCATCTGCAACACAGAGATAAGAGCGTCTCCAGCATAGGACGAGTCCCATGCATCAGTGTTCCCCAATCTATGATTCAGGCCTACAAAAACATGTTCTGAAATTATTTTCCTCATTAGCATTTAGTATTGCCTGTAACAACTGCAAACTGTATCAGTATTAAATGGTGAACGTCTTGTGTGCCTAGTTAAAAGCAGAATAAATGTTGGTGGGTTTTTTGGTTTTTTTTAATTATTCTTTGCAGACCATCTCTGTTTCTGTATCAGTCCTAACGCTGAGCTGCATCGCCCAAGACCGTTGGTATGCGATCTGTCACCCACTGATGTTCAAGAGTACAGCCAAGAGGGCGCGCAAGAGTATTGTTGTCATCTGGGTTGTGTCGTGCATCATCATGATTCCCCAGGCCGTCGTGATGGAGTGTAGCAGCCTGCTGCCTGAACTCACAAATAAGACCAGTCTGTTCACAGTATGTGATGAGCACTGGGGAGGTTAGTTTTCACAGTTCTTCCCAAACTAAATGAACACATTATGAAACTATATGTCTTGCTCGCTGCCAGAAGCACAGTTTCAACTTCAACTAAGTGACTCACTAAATTACTTAAACAACAACTGCAGTGACATTTATTGGGCTTTTCCACCCCCAGTATAGATGGGTTGAACACGTACCATGTGTGAGCACCTAAGCAGGATGTGTGGATTTCGCTTGTGCTCAGATGAAGTCACTAAAGGTGCCTCTGTGATTGAAGAAGTCAAAAAAGGAAAACCTTACAAAGAGAGGAAGCTTTTCATCCCCTCATATTCATTATATTACAGTAATGGTGGGTACCTTTAATGACAACCTTTGAAACATAGCTTGCTTTCTTTAATAAGCTAGCAATCATCACTGAAAGTGTGCAGTGCAAGACTGACAGGCAGAGCAGTAATAAGAGGAAAGTGATAGTTTTTTGTTACATAAAGTACACAAAAATGTCAGAAGTTGATGAGGGGTGAATGAATCAGTAATGACTAGATATTTTAATGGCAGTCAGTTAGTAGCTCATGAATGACTCTGATCAGAGAACTTTACAAGGACAGAACACAAAGTTCACCGACTCCGCCCATAAAAACAATCAACAGCCTTACCAGATTTGCATTTGCATTGCAAACTCCCCTCTAATTTCATCTCCTTCAGCAGCACTCCAACAACATTTCACAGATGCTTTTTTTTTTCTTGGCACTTTTGTCTTCAATCCAAAGACTGAGGAATTCTTCCGTGTGCTGATGCAGGATGGCAGGATGACACAACAAACTTATTGTGCCACCTTTGTACTTGGACACTGAAGACTTTTCTTTTGAAAGCAGCTATTTGGCTGAATAAGAGTCACATCAGTTTGACAAAGAGAGCTGATGTTTGCTGGATGTCTGCACTGGCAAATGGCCCCAAGGTGCAAGTTTTCAGGCCTTTCAGGAAATAAAAATACCAGCCTCATGGTAAACTGCCCAAAGGTCCACTAGGGGATGACCTTAAAGGGGCGACTAACTATATTTTGAGAATCTCCTGAATTCAGAATTTTATGAGTAGTGTTGTAGAACATTTAGTATATTTAAAAAAGCATTCAACTTTACCCACTCTCAATCATTAAGCCATTAGTTTGTGCCACTCAGCAGCAGGTTCAGTCAATAATAAGCCGCTTATGAAAAAGTGGTCAGTGGACCTGTCTGTTCCCTAGACGGTCATCATTATCTTCTTTTTAGTCTTTAACTGCTCAAGTTTTCTCTAAAATATTGTTAAGTGTTTCCTTTTAAATCCTTCAACAGCTGAGATCTACCCAAAGGTGTATCACACCTGTTTCTTCATTGTCACATACTTCGCACCACTGTGTCTCATGGTCCTGGCATACATTCAGATTTGTCACAAGCTGTGGTGTCAACAGGTGTGTATTCCACCATTTGCTAGAAATATAAATCTCACAATGGGCTTCCAGGGTCTGATGTGCGCATGTATCTACTTTAATGTATTCAATCAACAGATTCCTGGAAGCACATCAGTGCTGCAGAGGAAGTGGAAGTCTATCAAATGCTCAGCTCCAACTCCAGGACCGGGGGAGTCAGTGAGGGTTAGAACCAGCACGGTTTGTGCCGAGATCAAACAAGTCAGAGCCCGGAGGAAGACGGCTCGCATGCTGATGGTGGTGCTCTTTGTTTTCGCCCTGTGCTACCTGCCAATCAGTGTGCTCAATGTCATGAAAAGGTAATAATCTCTCAAGGAAGCTCTGCTGCATCCTGGATCAACAGTAGAGCTTGCTAGAAGCCATATTTAAAATGCATGCGAAAAAACTAAATGAATTAAATGATATCATGTCACATTTTACCTCCAGAGTGTTTGGGACATTCAAGAACACAAACGACAGAGAGACAGTGTATGCATGGTTCACTTTTTCTCACTGGCTCATATATGCCAACAGTGCTGCAAATCCAATCATCTACAATTTCCTAAGTGGTAAGTTCTGAACTCTCCTCTAAGGATTCATTACTGCCCTCTAGTGAACAAACTGGCACCAACAACACAATTCACAGCTTTACATTCCTCATCTGATAATATCCCGAAAACAGAAAAATGTAAATGCAAGCTAAGATTAATTCTGAGAAAGCAGCAAGTTTTTTTTAATAATGCATTTATGCAAAAGAAATTGCTCATAGAATGAATTGCTGTGTATTAAATTAAATCTTTTTTTTTTTTTTTTTTAGTTTTAAAAAAAATGTATTTTTATTTAA
>VVHJ01000550.1:0-20595 GCA_015107715.1 Tylochromis polylepis | reverse complement strand
ATAAAATTAACATTACTAGAAATGTTTCATGTCTTGAAGCCTGTAACGCATGTATAGTCTAAGCGTAGCTACAGTTAGTCATGTTAGACATTAGCATTTAATTTTTGAATGTCCCTTTTCCTATAAAAGCTCTAGACAAAAAAAATCGCAGCGAAATAAAAAAATAATAAAAACCAGTGATCAAGTAAATAAATTCTTAAAGTCTGCTTGTATTTCAGTGATTATTGTTCCTCAGATTTCATCACTGGTTTCTGACTGTTTGGCTGCTGTGAAAATCTGCACGTCAGATTTATGCACGAGTGAACAGGCATTTTATGGCAGTGTCTGTGAAGGTAAAAGAATTTTTTTTTTACACATTTCCATTATATTGTTATTATTACCAAGGGTTGGGACACATAAGTATTACGTAAAGTGATTACATTTCCTCAGGAAGTTCAGCAAATGAGACTATTCAACTGAACTGCGTTTCTTGGAAAATGGCTAAAATGTAATAAGTGAGGCAACAGCCCGAAGCAAAATGTATATAACAAAATAAACTGACAATAAATCACTTTTTTGATGCCTTTAATGGACACAGTATGTCTGTTTTGACATCAAAATTCTCCATTATTACACTGAATTTGATATATCAGTCTATATCAGGATACATAACCAGACATCACAAGGAAAACTGTCAGAGCAGCAGGCACATAGAAAACACCTGTTGCTCAAACAAGACCTTGCTCACTTATGGAAAATCCTGTTTTTCTGCCTTCCTCTTATGTTTCTGTCATTCAAGATGGAGGGTGCCAAATAAAAGGCTCAGAGGTCTGTAACATGACCATCCAGACTATACTGCACCAATTTCCTTCTCTGCGAGGGTGCGTGTGTGCCTGGGAGGAGGAGCTTTGTGATTCTATACAAGTGCTGGCCACACAATGCCACCAAAAGCCAGGTGCGGTATTCTCAGAAGTCTCTAAGATAAGCATTTAGATGTGAAATTACATTTTTGTTTGCCAAAGGTGGATGATTATTGCACAACAAAATGACTGTTAAGAGAATCTTTAATGTGCCTTTGTTGGGGGAAAGGATAATCATGTTGATTATATGAACAGCAGTTCAGCTCACGAGGAGTGCAGTAATGGACTGGCAGTCAAGCACTTTATTAAACTATGGTAATTATTTTATTACGCTTATCTCAGATGAAATCTCATATAGATGATTCAAAACTGATGAAACCCATTCACTACCTTTCTCCCTCTCTTTTGTTTTTTATTTTAGTATATGATGGTGCCGGATCATGTGTGGACCAACTTGGTGCTTGTGTCAGCGATTTAGTTTGCAACAGGCACCTGGCACCTGTGCTCCAAGCCTGTAAGTCAAAACAGTGCAATGATGAAGGCTGTCAGCGAGAAACTCAGCAGTTCTACAGGAACATGCCGCAAAATGTTGCAGAGATGCTGGTCATGTGCGAGTGTGAAGTTTCGGATCAGAACTGTCTGAACATGAAAAACAGTTTGCACAGTGGCACCTGTGAAGACGAGATCTGGGTCTGTCAGCGTGTACTTAACCAGTGCACCGAGGACAGTAACTGCAGGTATGCTGTTCTGTCCTCAGATGTTTTGGGTTTTTTTGTTGGGTTTTTTTTTTCAGGATTATTTTACAATTATTATTATTATTATTAAATACACACTCGGGGATGAAACCACCAAATCAGATGCAAATTCATTGTTCGCTGAAGATGAAATGTATGAGCAGCATCTGGCAGATGAGATTGCTGGAGGGAACAACAAAAGCTGACAGGAGCATTGGTCGTGCGAGGCATGCGAGGAAGAGAAAAAAGATGTCTTGTGCATAGGCTGTGCAGCAGGAAAGAAAGTACTTTAAAATGCAAGGAAGGGATTCAGTCAATGACCAAACAAACTAACAATCGCTAAAATGGAGCAGGAAAAACAGAGTTGTTAGAATATGCTGATAGTTTGTTTGCTACAATGAATGAGAATTGGCTTCATTTGTTTCTCTTATGGAAATGACTGGGTAGGTTTTAACAATGGCTACAGATGTGTGATAGGATGCCAGTGTTAATCATTCGAGAGTCCTTTCCAGCTTTAAAAAGTCAAAGAGTTGATGATATTGGAAATGAGTGTATAAATAATTTTTTTTTAAATAACGCCAGCTCGCTGCTAGTAACAGAAAAGAAGTCTGCAGAGGTGGTACAATAGTTGAATACATAACTACCAACCCTGAGCCAGACATGGAAATGGCAAAATATGAATTCTCATCCTCAAGTCAACAATGAAGAAAAACTCAAGCTGAGGCAGTCCAATGTACAGCTGCAATTGTGTGCAGTAGCACTCCTAACCGAAATCCTTTTGACTTTGTTCCTTCTGTTTATCCTTTTAACACATACATGGCAGCAGGTTTTCATTCAGAGTGCCAAGTGCTGGTCCGGCCATTAGGAGCAATTTGTAGTTCAGTGTCTTCTTCAAGTGGATGCCTTTTTTACGTGTCCATACTGGAGCTGATTTCATAATGGAAACCTAGATTTTCAGGTTATAGCTCCATTAAATCCAATGCTGAGTTTTTCAAAATGGGCATTTTTTCAAGACCACAGCTCCGTTTTCTATCTAATAAAAGTTTTCACAAACCACTTTACACATACACTGGAACCTTTTATAATCCAAATTCCACCTGTGTGATTGGTGCACATTTCCCTGAGCCATTTTAACCTCAATTTTAATGTAATTACATAAATATATGTGAAATGATTATGAAATAATATGGAAGATCTGCCATAACACATAAACACCTATAAATCGTAGCACCCACTGACTCCACATAACACATGTTTTCTCTGTATTAACAGGGGCTTATTAGAAAGTTTTCAAGCCAAATGTTGGAGTCCTGAAGAAGCCCAATGCATTGACAGTGAACTCCCAAGAGATGAATGCTTCACCCAGATGGATCCAGAGCTCATCCTTGGTGCAGACTCTGAATGCAAAAGGGCCTTTGTGGCTACTTTAGGCACAGTGCTTCACCATCCTTGTACATGTAAAAGACTCTACAATGACGATCTGCTGACATGCAGCATGATTCATGACGTACTTCACAATAGATCACGCTTCAGTGAGTATCCTTTTTTTTTTTTCTAACCAGGCATTTTGAATGTAACATTCATTATTCCTGGAAAGATTCTAAATTATTTTTATTTGTATTTCAGTGACATCTTCAAAAACAATCACTCGCCCTTCTAAACCTCCTCAGATCATTGAATCAGATCATGTTTATGGATGGTCACAAGGTAAATTTGCATTCAAGAAATAACTCTTTATGCTAATTGTAGTATGATTCACCTGAATTTAAATGATCAAAACAATTTTTGAGTGGGTTTGGAGATGGAATATTTTGTCTTTTCAGATTATCTTCTGTACGTTGTTGCAACCATCCTGCTTGCTGGTGTCATAGTAATGCCTCTGGTTATTGTCAGTAAAAAATGGTAAGCATCTATGTTAGATCAATGTTCCCTTTACAAAGTCCCTTTACTATTTAAGTATGTCAAAATATTATATATCATTTACTCTTATTTCTTTTTCCTTGTAGGATCTCAAGAAAGAGAGATAAAACAAAATTTCACCATCCGCAGAAAAGCAACTGTGTCGTTATTCTCTGATGTTTATTCCTCTTTCCACTGAATAAAATAATCAGCATTTTCTCTCTTTTAACTCAAGATTACAGCTGAATAGATTCGTGAGGTGGTTTTGAGTTTGCTTCACCTGCAGTCGTGTCATATTTCTTCACTGTAATAGGTAGTAGAGTTTATAAAGAAAATAACTAAACCGAGAATGCTTTAAAACATTGTCATCAATAGCCAAATGAATATTTCTGTAACCATCCTTTGCCAAGGTCTCCAAAGCCCATTTTGTTTTTCAAGATACTTGGTAGGTGATTGATGAGTTTGACATGAGGGCTCTGTGGGAGTCATACAATCTGTACGAGGACTGATTGTTCTTCTTGCTGTAGTGTAGTAGCTCTAGCACCACAGTTGCTGTATGTTTGAAGCACTTGTCACACTGCCCAGTGGTGTTACTTGATTGATAAGAATATACGAAGCTTTTGCACAATCTTGTGAAGTAGCATTGTTTTGTTCTTCTGTAGTGCACCCTTAAGCTTTGTGACAGATGTTAGTGTTGTCACAAAGAGTGATCTTGCGCTGCTTTATTAAATAACATATTGTATATTTGTAGGTAAAACCTTTATGTTTAAAGTTATTTTTTAAAAAGTCAGGATGGTTATGTGTGAACTCACAAAAGATGGGTTTTTCTCTGCAGCAAGACTCTGTCTTTTTTTTCTGTTGTTAATCTTTCACACTGAGACTTATTATAAGAAAAACAACAGATCTGACAAGTTTAAGATTGCTTTAAGTTATAACTTCAAGTTGTTTTGTGATGATTTATTTGTGCTCTGCTCACTCTTGTGCTCTGTTCCTCTGTATCTGATAATAAACTTCCCACTGAAAGCCTTAAAGCTCCGCAGTTTGTTCAAAGTGCTGCATTTTTTCTGAGGATTTGTTTAAAAGGAGCTTTTAAAGAAAAACTTCAAAATCAGAATTTAAATCATTTGTCATTTTTTTTTAAATAGTTGCAGTCAGTGTGAGTGAAAGCCCATGAAAGGTCTTCAACCTGAAGCAGTAGAGCAGCAGAGCACAAAAAGATTTTTTTTTTCCTTTTTTTTGGTTTGGAGACAGTTATCGAGAAAGCCCTGTCAACGTAGTCCACTTAGTCCTGGAATCAGGGACAGAGTGGAGCCTTTGGTCAGGTGATGTCCGATCTCTGTTTGATATAAAAACAGGAGATGTTGAAAGGGAGGACAACCTCATTCACCTCTTTGTGCACAAACAGCAGGAAAGAGGCACTGATGGGAGTTATATGTATTGACCTTGTAAACACACTTACCTTAGCATTTTGAGCGATTTGGAGACAGGGTAATGAGGTCTGAGTGGTGGCAAAAGAGAAGCAATTGCATTAATCAAGATGAGTGGATTTGCTTGACTTTAATCGGGCCAAAGACACCAGACTGTTTTTTGTCACTGAAGCTGATCTAACCCTGATTCAGTGATCTGCTCTGTTTGCGTTTTGGAAATGTTTTATATGGTTGAGCTATAGGTGAATATTTCTGGATTCATCCTGCTGGGGAAAGATTTTAAGTTATGTCCTTTATCCTATTTAAAGTCAAATGAAAGGTCAGTGTGGATAAATATGATTAATGTTTTAGCCCATGATTTAATCCTTTTCTCTGTCATGTTAAGCACACACAACATATAGTATGATCTTTTGTGTGGAGGGCTCTGTCTCTGTGAGGAAAATGAACAAACATGTCTGGAAATCTATATATACACACAGTATATATTTGAAAGGAGGCAACAGTAAGTAGATACAGACATAAATCCAAACACATGCTAAAAAGGTCCCGGCTGGTTTGACGGCAGGGATTTCTGTTGGACAGGAAGAGTTGATTGGGAGGTGAAGTGGACTTTTTAGCAGCCTATTTTGTGTTGGGTACTTGTCACAATAAATGTCTGGATTGTAGGACACAAAGTAGAGTTAATAAATAAAAAAAACAAGCTTTTAATAGCTCCAAAGAAAATCCAACAGGTGACCAAACTGCAGGAAAACAGGACAAAAGGGAACTAAGCACTAAACAGGGAGCTAAACACATTCATTCACGGTCAAACACTGGATTGGTGGGAATATTTATATACTTAGGGCTAATTTCAGATGTAGGAGATAATGAAGTACAAAACCTTTACTACTGTACTTAAGTAGAACTTTCAGGCATCTGTATTTTACTTTAAATGTCTACATTTTTATACAAATCTTTACTTTTTAATTCTTACATTTTCAAAACACGCTTGAAACTTTCAGACATTTGAGGGGGGGACTATTTCTGTCACTGCATGCTTTCAAATATCAAAACAATTTTAACCTAAATTGAGGGGAAAATAACATGAAACACAATTCTGTTGGTGTGTATCTATCATATGTGCTTACCTCACACAAAGAGATGCAAGACAGAAAAGCACATAATCTGTCCATCATTTCTAGCACTATGCTCAGGTTTTAAACTGGGTTTTAATGTGGCAGGTGATTTCAAATGCTATATTTCCAACAGCTCAACAAATATTAGCAAACACACATACTGTTTCTGCACAGTTTGTCACACAGTGTGTTGCTAGCTAAAGGCACAGCTGCTCTATTTCCGAGGGAGAGAAAATGTGGGAGATAACTTCACTCAGAGATGGAGAAAGCTGTAAGAAAGATAGGAAGAAAAAGAGGTTGTTTTTAAAGGTGAGGACTGCTCAGTGACATTTGGTACACTGGAAAAGTAAAGCTTACATTGAAAGGCTTGATTCATTTTATATTTTATCAAACAGATACTGAGCACATGAAAATATCTGGCAGTCTAATGCAGGGTTAGTTCACCAGAGTTTGCAGTACTCTGGTGAAGTTTAGTGATGGAGCAGAGTGACTGTGGTGTTCACAATCAACGTTAGGTTATATCAAAGGTAGCAGACATCAAAATAAATTTAAGCTGATGGTGCTGATTGGATTCATTCACTGACTTTCACCCTTATATTAGCTTTATGCAGACTAGTGATGGTAAATTAGCTGTGATAGTTCATGTAACATCTGCTTATATCTACTTGAATTGTGTAAATCCACAAAGAGAGGAAGCAGCACATGCTATGTGATCACATCAAAATCTATTTGTGCTGACAACAGAAATTACTGGGACTTATTTCTAATCACTTCAGCCAGTCTTAGAGTTCCCCCACCTGACTGTACCCATTTTTTCTGTTTAGGTGTGGAGCCAAAGTCACCCATCAGTGTAGGCAACAACAAACAGAGCAAAATCTTTTGCTTTGTTTTCTTTATGTTTGTGCTACATAACAGCAGATATAAATTTAATTAAAAAGAACTGGAATTTAATATTAAGATTGTAATCCGTTATATCAGTATCATCTTATTATGAGATTGATAATGACATGAGGTTCAAAGCATAAGACTAAGGGCGCTAAAAACAGTTTATAAACTCAAACAATGAGTGGAAAATAAATACCAAGAATCAGAGACCCATGTAAACAGGCATCCACAAGTCAATAAAAACTAGACAAGAACGCCATCATAATAAAACTAAAGCTCAGCAAACTAGAATAATGGAAAAATGAACCACAACACAAGCTTGCAAAACTAGAAAAAACATGAAGTAATCATGGAAATCAAAGGCTCAACAATATCACAAAAAATCAAAGTCACTATTAGAATAATAGAGGGATCAAATCAGGAATCCAAAACATCAAACACTAGAATAATCAAATCTAAGCAGAAATCATATCAGAATCTACAATTTAGATACACAAAAACTTTGGGACCATGACGGTAATTTATTATTTCTTTTTCATCTTCCACTTTTTGCCTTATATGACAAAAACTGACCCAAATTATTGGCTATTTAATTATAATGAGCCTTTCATCTTTCAAAAGATTTTATCTTATCTTAATATTACAAAATTTCACTTACACAGTTGATAATTATGGGATTGAAGCTATCTGATTCCTCTCTTTCTATGTATTTTCCCCAAGACACATCATTGCACTTGACTGATAGATCTAGGAAAACAAAGGTCAGAATTAAGAGCTTCTTTGGAGTCTTGTGGCCAGCAGAGGGCCCCAAAAGGGTGTAAAATGTCTCACTAAAGTTGTTGTTTGTCATTAAAAGATAACATAAAGTAAACACACAAAAAAACACTCACAAGGGCGAGAACAGCATACTGGGAAAAGTTATGGCACTAAATAATACATTTAATAAGTGCCTTTAATTAGTGTTTACAGTTTTTATAAAGCACAGCTCTGTTAAAACACATTTACACAGATGAAAACTGTAGAGACCAAGTCTTCAGCAATGTATGGACACTGGCTACTCTTTACCTGGGTATACTGGGCAATATGAAAGGACAGTCAAATATCCAGGTAAGTCAGATTTAATATTAATATTGGATAAAATATATTTTTAGTCAATAAATCTTGTTTGTTTGCACGTCACTCTGGTCTTACAGATGGAAACTGTTTTAAAAGGACTGTAGTGGGAGCACTGGGCATCAGGTGTGACTAAATGTGGTTCACATGGTTCACAGGCAGAATTTTGCTTGGGGGTGGAGCCAGGTCAGGACTGACTCTGTGTGCAACTGCACATGAATGCATAATTTTCTTTTTTGGTTACGCGATTAAGATGGACCACCATGGGCAGACAATTATCACATTTTAATACACTTATGCAAATCCAACATCTATTCATTAGTGTGGAGTGCTTTTCTTTCCCAGTTGGCATCATGCTGGCATCCTAATTAGTCTGATTTTTGAAAACAGGGATGTAAGGTGAATGCAATTAAGCAGTGGGACAGAAAGCCAGAGGTACAGGACAGAAGCGCTCACAATAGATTTTTATTGCAGCTCAGATTTTTTATTTATTCTTTACAGATTGCACAGTAGGGTGTAAATATGACAAAAAATGAAAATGAAATGAGGCAATTGTCTCAGATAGTAGTTTATGTCATGATAAAATTCTGAAATACAATAAAAGACTATAAAGGGGAACTTTTTAAGGGATCTTTGGCAAACCTGACAGCAAAAACTCCTCCGTGCCTCCTTTAAAATGCTATTTTTGTGGTAGTTTGAGAGTTGACTAATTTTTAATTATTTACACAAGTTCACAGGAAATCACAAAAGGTCTTCAGAGAAGCAAAGTGCATATGGAGGCACTCATACACCTGGGATTATAATGAGCTGTTACATAATTTTATAAGGCCACTGATCAATGCAAACTAATAAAAGTTACCCACATCATAAATTATCGAGCCGTCAACACAAACCTCGATCATAAATGAATACTCCTCTTGATAATTACAGTATCAGCTTCCTGTTACTTTCCATTCACTGTGGCCGATGCTTGCTTTTGTTATATCAAACTGTGCAGAGTGAAAACTAAGCCAAGAAAGATGCATGGGTTCAGCAGATTATAAAGGTCCTCAGATAGTAAATATAGACTGGAAATGAACAATAAAGCATAAAAAATAAAAAATGAGATAGTATGCAATATTATTTAGATGATATACAAGAGATAGATGGAACAATGTAGTTCAAATACAGAAAGATAGGCAACAACTCTGAAGGCAGCAACAATGGGGAAGCACTTTAAAGGGAACAGACTGAAATATTTAAAGACTCATTACAGAGACTCATCACAGCAGGCCATGCTTCTTGCTTGGGCAACCTTGGAGTTTGTCTTGCGAGATAAAGCACTGCAGATGAAGGAACCAGCCTCTATTACTTTAGCAATGTTCACACCCTACGAAAACATTCCTGCATCAGTTAAAGTGCAATTAATATAATATGAGCAAGACAAACAAGAAATGGTGAGTTTAAGGTTTTGTCACTGAAATTAAAAGAAGATGTGTGACAGGTGACAGAAAATTAACCCGTAGTGAATCTTTTCTACCAGCAGGGGTAGGAATTGTTAAATAAATTGTTCCTGAGACCATGTGTGCAACACGGCAGTCTTGCACAAGCTATGTAAAACCACTAATATGATAAAATAAACTGTTACAGGGCAGTATGTTTGCAGAATGATGTGTTTATGTAAATGAGCTCTGAAAGACTGTATAACATTGGTTTTGTTGAGATTAGACACAAGCGTACATAAACACCAGATAGTGAAGGTGCACAGTGAAGTCATACTAACTGTTTCAATGCCCATGCCATGAAGCATGTAGAGAACATCCTCTGTGGAAACGTTGCCAGATGAACCCTGAGCGTAAGGGCATCCTCCCAGGCCAGCTACTGCAGAATCCACCACAGAGACCCCCATCTGCAAGGACAAACAACAGAGACATTCAGCAAAGCCGTGAAAGACTTCATATCAGGTAAAATCCAGAAACAAAGATCTTTGTTCTATTGGATTGTTCTGCCTGGTGCCGCGCACCTTGCCAGGCCTGTGGTTGTGTTTTACAGCTGTTTCTGAGAACCGTGGGCTTAAGGCTTGAAGATGAGTGGGCACAGAATGTCCCGCAGTATAGCTTAGTCATCCTCTTTGTCAGCTTAAACCACCAGCACCACATAATTATGGCCTTATTCATATGACAGGAATATTATAAAAGGCTGAGCAGAACATTTCATATGTTTCTGATTGTCCTGGTTACTCATGTTTTTACAGTACGACTCTGCTCTTAACCATGGGGATTCACTTTCTTGCCACATCGAGAAGACATTTTTTTCCTCTTGGCTGCTTAGCGTCCACTCAAACCGTTCCAATAAACTTAATGCATTTGTACACAAATGGACATGTGCTACAAAAAAATCATTAATGGCAAACCATTTCACTGATCTCCCTGATTACAAATGTTTCTGCTTTCTAAGGGCCTCTTTGTTTACAGGAATGTAAGAATATACAAGAGATAAAATTCAAGTTGTGTACTCTACTATGTGTTTTTTTGGCTTACCAGCGCTCACGACAAACATTACTGTTAAATTTTGTGGGAAAGTTGTCCTTTTTTTTACTGCTGACGATAGCGAACGCCTGGCCTCCATATGAAAATTAATGATGCGTTTTCAGTTGTTCTTCTCAATCCGTTGCTTTTGTTGGACAGCTTACCCACCATTATAAAAGGCTGCTCAGGAAACAGTACTCCAGTGCCTTTGTTGCAGTTTGATGTTGACATTGACATTTACAGAAACACATTTTACTCTTTCTCTGAATGCACATATTACTCAAAGACACACAGTCACAGTTCTTGCCATGGAAGTGCGCAACCCAGTCATGAATAAAACCTTTGTTTTCACACCAAGACAGGCCTTCAGTTTTCAGAGTCATTATGGACTAAGGTCTTGGGATGTTTTCCACATGTCCCTGGGATTGTCATGAGAATATTAAAGATGTTTTCCAGCTTCCGTGGTAGAACCAGATGTCAGAGGATCCTAGAGTGAGACAAAATTAACACACTGATCCTCTCAGTGGCACTGGGTCATGAAGGACTTCTACCCCACAGAGCAGGACCAAGCAAGTTAAATTAAAAGAATCTCTATTGCTTTTTTGGAACAATGATGCTAATTGGTTGCTTTTCCTCCAGACAAGAACCTACTTCTTTCAGGGGGCTGTCTGAGCCAGCCGTAATTGCTGTTTATGTTGGCAAGGGAAGAGGAGGAGGTGGGTAGAAGGAGGAGGAGATCTACTCCGGTGTGTGCAGTGCACGAGATTTCCAGACCTTGGTTAAAGCCAGAGCAGGATATTGTACTAGGCAGAATTTTTTGTAGTATAAACACAGAGTTGTAATCTGCCATGCCAATCCTCTCGCTTCTAGCTATAAGGTCACAGGTCTTCAGCGTACTGTTTCCGAGAGGAACAGAACAAACCCTTTCAGCAGCGTGCCCCGTACCCCTGGACACTAATCACGCAGGAACTGGTGGTCAGCAGCTCGGGCTTGCCAATGCTCAGTTAGGTTCACACTACCCAGAAACCAGATGTGTGCTCAGTGTTAAAAAGACATACTGAGTGAGCTGTGGCTATATAAAAACAATGCATTCCTGGGTAAAGACACAGAGCATTTTCAAACTTGCATGATTTGGGATAAGCTTGTTTACATTCTGCGCTCTGAGTGGACGAGGCTGAAGATGGACAAGCTCCCATTTTGGTTTTATAACTGCGTCACAGAGCGAGTGAAAGAGAGAGTGTGCATTCAGCGAAGGACACAAAGCAGTGATGCTTCACCCACAACTACATAAACTGGAAGGCTGACAGAAACTGTCACGGATCCTGTGCTGACACATATATCACTTCTTTCGAGGAGCCTGTTAAATAAGGGAGCGAACCCCTGACGGTGAAAGGCAAACAAGCACTTCAAGAATAAATAAATCATTACTTTACTTTATCATTTCCAAAAGAAAATAAAGTGTGACTAATATGATGTGACAAATATGAAGTTATTCAACTTCA
Source organism: Tylochromis polylepis (assembly GCA_015107715.1). NCBI lineage: Eukaryota > Metazoa > Chordata > Actinopteri > Cichliformes > Cichlidae > Tylochromis > Tylochromis polylepis. The sequence continues at coordinate 8,574 of VVHJ01000550.1, read as the reverse complement.
ATATGCAATCCTATTTTTAATATTATGTAAATGAATACTAAGACTACTACTACTAGTAGTAATAATAATAATAACATAACATATTTATCACCTGAAAACATTAATTTGGTTGGAACTGAAGAAAAAATATAGGAAAATAAATTCACAGATAATCCATTTTGCTGGGGATTTATAAACATGCTAATTAAAGTATGTATTGATTTTCAATAATAAACATTTATATGTTAGCTCTTCATCTGTTTTATTTATTTTGTATACCAGCATCGTCCCAGGGGCTGCAGATGAAAATGAGCTTTTTGAAAAATTCTGACACATTTATTACATCAGTGTTGCTTTGTTTACATCAATGTTAAAACCATATAAGTTTTTTAAAAAAGTAAAAGTAAAATAAAGCCTAAGAATGCAGAAAAAAAGATCATATAAATACAGAAACACACATTATTGCTAGCTTTCATTTTTAATTTTCTTTTACTGTAATATTTTTTCCTTTGTGTGTGGGTTTTTTTTTTAATTTTTATTTACAGTTGTCTTGTAAATACATATTTGAGTATGTCACAAAGGCTCATCTTAAAAAAGTTTATAATCTATAATAAATATTTTCTAGTTTAGTTGAAACTGATTTTACTTTTATTCATTTACTCAATAGAATATATCATCAGTGGCCTTGATTCAGAGGGGGTTCACTCTTTGAAATAGCAAATCACTGCTCACAAGATAAAATGATTATAATAAAGATCCTTTATAACTATCCATTTTAACTTCTACCAATCAGCCAAAGAAGCCAACATAAAGTTGCACTAAAATTATCAACACACTGCTCAACACAGCTTTAGTAGGTAACTGGATGTTAGTAAAATAAGGCTGAACAGTGCTTCGTATATGGAGACAAAAGAAAATACTGCAGATGGATGTTATTGTCAGTAGAGATCTCTAGTGTGAGCCCAGACAGGTTATACTGTATTCCCCAGCTGCAGTAGTACACAATACACCAAAATTACAGGTAAGATTAAATAATTTTCCTTGCCAAGCCTGTGAAATCTAAGTACATACATTGTCATTGTGTGACCTGCCAGGGTAGGTTTGTAACAAAGCCCCCCTAGACCTCCTGAAAAAAGGTACAAAGACTAAGGAATGTCTTTATCGGGAACAAAAGAGGTGACTCAGGGCTGACAGCACTGGGGGAATTCATTTCTCTCCCAGTTGGTGGTGTGGAGTTCTGGCACACAGTAATGAACTACTATGATAAAATCTTTCATTTCCTACTTGTTTATGGGTGAACAAATGGTGAGCTAAATATCCCTGGCTGCTATTATTTCTTGTGGCCATGGGGCAGCTGCGATGAATCATTGTAAATATGATCCACGCAGGAATTTCACCGTCTCTCTGTACTTTTTTTTTTTTTTCAAAGCCATCCAGAATCTGATTTAACCTTAAAAATATTTGCTTCTTTACATGACATGGATCAGCTGCCTTTCTGAACAATATTTGACCATTAAATGTACCAGAGAAGTACAATATTAGATTAATTCCATCATAATTATTAGAAAGGATAAGTTCACAATGGTAAGTTTCACAACTGAACAACAGTTTCTTTAGCAGATGTGTAACATTAGTGAATTAAATGTTCCCAGCTCTTTGTTATCTTGGGTGATCCTGGACTACAGCACTGTAAATGAATGATTTCATTTACACATTACATTTGCAGTCATGCAGTGATTTGTAAAAACTGAATCATAAATACTATATTCACACTGTTTACAGTCGAGTAAAATAAAGTACTTGAGTAGACGTTTCTAGAGCTGCGTCTGCAGCTGCAGCACCATTCATCACATGCTCACCGTAGAGCAAATGAAAGGATCATTTTCCACTGGCCTTTAAGCACGCCATTGTCAGAAAGTTCAACAGCCAAGCGGCAGACGAGCTAGAAGCGCCCCCCAGGGCCCTTCTATCCACCTAGCTCTCAGTTGCTTTGTCCAATAGACACTGAATAGGTGAGCCTTTGTGCTGACCCCCTCACATCTGTTGACCCACCCAGCCCCCAGTGAGCTTCCTCTTCTGCGGTGACAATGCGCTCCAGTAAAACTGATACAGCCCTACCTGCATTGCCTCTGTTTTATGTTTGGATAGATGTCAGGTTTACTCGCTCGCAACAGGCAAAGTGGTGACAAATGCCCCAACGATAGCGCCTTCACAAAGATTCACAACCCAAATGCATTTATAGAGTGTATAACTTTAACTGTACAATGATTATTGTGATGTTCATTAAGATTCTGGGATTTTTTTTTGAAGGCAGTTTGTGAGTCATCTTGCTTTGTGGGGAAGCTTAGATCATGTTTCTTAATGCCGATTTTCCTTGTTGACTGATGGTTTCTGGTTCTCTGTGTGTCCTATTGTAGCCTACACATACATAACAGAGAACACATTCATCACGCCATAGACTGACAGATTGTCATTAAAGCTCAGGCAGATATGTGCGCTTTTTAAAAACTACAATAGTTTAAGGCCTGATTTCCCCAGTATTTCAGACATTCCAGTATTTTTTTCTGATGATATTTTTTAAGCTCTAAAATACTCTAAAATAAAAGTTTGCAATAAAAAGTTTCATATAATTTCAAAGTGGCATATATGGCCAAAATAACTATACATCAGTCTTATTGATATATTACATTATTTGTCTTCCCTTTTTCTGACTCCAGTGGAAAATAAAAACAATTTTTCTTTTTCTCTTTGCAAAGAAAGGACACTGTATTTCAATGGACTGTAGCTTGTGAACTGAAAAGTGTCTAAAAAGATGGATTGGGAGAAGCTTAACAAATGATGCTTCCCAGCAGGGATAATGATTTAAATCAACCTTTAAAAAAAGACCTGTGATCTCTACGATGCTGGCAGAAAGTTGAATGATATCCTGGAACAAGAATCACCACCTCTATTTTGCCTCCACATCTGGTTGCTCCTCTTCATGTCATCATGAGTAACTACATTGATTTATGCAAAGGCCAGGCATTTATCCATAATCGGTCTGTGGTTCTCCACGAGAACATTCATATTCATCACATGGAGAAGGATGTGCATGTGAAGGCAAAGGTACCCAAAATGCTCGCCAAGCCACTCGGAAAGCAGAAAGTAAAGCTGTCAGACAATTTAACATGAGAGGATATGGGGATCAAGAGGATGATGCATTACTGTCTTATGCTTGTCCAAAGGAGAATCTACACTACAAACTGAGGCAAAGGGGCTTCCTCTTCTAACTTCGCCAGCATTTGTAAGCTTAAATTCAGACCTCTCCACTTAAAAGTGTTAGCACCTTTTATGTCTCTCCCACAAGGATCAGGAGGTTTTTGTCTCATAAGAGAGGTGTGGGGCACATCTGTCCTCCCAGAGTTGTCAGGCTTTATATTATACTTTTATTCACTGAGATCTTTGACCTGTTCTACCTTCCTGCTTGTTCAGAGACCTCCACACTGTCCAATCACACCAGCAATTTAGCTGAACTGTCTCTGATTGCCTCTATTTTTAGATGCCTCTCGGCTCCCTGTTAGGTTCAGAGAATTTTTCCATAATTCATAGTCCCTACCACATCCACCTTTCAATAGTCCTCAAGCTAGTCCCCTTCATCTAATGACTTCTGTTAATGTCTAACTAACAAACTAACTTCATTTACTTTTAAAGTTTGTTTTTAGTTTTTAATCGTTTGCTGTCATTGTTAATGTCTTTAATGACTAATCCTAGATTTATGTAATAGCTGCACAAAAACTGGTTTACAAGAAAGATGTAGGGCATTGAATAAGATAATCCTGTCATGTCCTACTTGATGACAGATGCAGAATTAAGGATGCCTTACAGTGTTATTACAGAAACAAGCAAAAGACTTCTCATCTATCAAATGACAACTTCAATAATCACCGAAAATGAATTAAACACTAATTACATTAATGCTTCCAGTATGTTGTTCCTTGCACCGATTGCAAAAGTACTTGACTATATTATTCTCTAATCCAAGCCAGTGTCTACCTCATCAGACACAGGAACAAATAAATTGAGTAATATGAATCTAACAATAAGGGCTCTTTTATTAAGATATTATATAGACACTGTTTATAATGGACAATGTATTAACCAGTTTTCACAATCACTGTTTGCATTGTTAAGCTGCTCACATACATGACTATAATGAAGCTTGGAAAGCCAACTATATTTATTCAATACATAATCTACACACAAGAGTAATAAAAGTTCTGGTGTCACAAGCTGATCCTCAACAAGTGCCATCTGTTGCTTTTATCATCTCATAGTTCTCTAGGTAAATACACTAGATTGTCTATTTGCTGTTCATTGTGCCTGCCTGCTTGTCTGTCACTGACTCCTACCTGAATTGATTTCTTTTCAGATTTCCGTCGGCTATCTTTGATCAAGATAACTGCTTTGACAAAGACTTTGCTGTACTTTCGACTTAAGAGCTCTTTCTGTCACTACAGTACTCATAATATTAACAACTGCAGTAATAGTAATAACTATAACATAATAAATCTAATCATCATTAGATCATTTGCAATTTCTCCGATGGTTCTGAGATTACTGGCCATAGCATATCTTAGGTGTTCTTATCTGGAGTGCAGTAAGAATGTTGGCAGTGCTTGCCTGTAGGTGTCATGGCAGCGGACAGAGCTTCTTGTCTTCTTGGAGATAATAATTATAGTAACAATAATAACCATAACATAAGAAACCAAATCATCATGGGCAGAAGCGTAAGTACTTTTGAGACTACTGGCTATGCAATGTATATGTTCTTACCTGGAGTGCAGTAAGGATGTTGGGTAGTGCTTGCCCATAGGTGTCATGGCAGTGAACTGCTAGAGCATTGATGGGCACTTCCTTCATCACCCTCTGCAGCATCTTAAGCATAGACCCTGGAGTACCAATACCAATGGTGTCTCCCAAGGAAATCTCATAACAGCCCATTTCATACAATCTCTTTGCCACCTAAAAATAATACAAATATACAAAATGCTCTCATTATAAGAGGATTACATAATAAAAGAGCAATTTTCCCAAATATAAGTACCATATTATGTTTGGTTAGGCAGTGAAATGGAAGAGAATGTAAAGAATATGAAGAATTTCTGTTGTGGTTTTACATATAGCAATGAACTGACAATAATTAGACAATAATTAATCGCTTTGAGTTTTGACATATATATCCAAAAGCACTGACATCCACAAAATGAATTAATTCCAGGGAAAACAAGTAAAAATGAAAAAACAAAAACCAAAAAAAAAAAAAAAAAAAAAAAAAAAAAAACAAATAAAAAGCATGAAGACCTGTAAGTGTAAAGAATAATCCTACCTCTGCCACTTTGGAAGGCTCAATGTGTCCCTCATGGGGACACCCAAGGGCACAAGAAACATACCTGAGAAGATAAAAGTTAACAAGTATCATTATTTTGTCAGTTTCAGCAACTGACAAAAAACCCCCATCAGAAGCTGTTGAATATTTTCTATACTATAATGTGCTCTTTGAAAAAACTGAATAGGATCCAATGTGTCCAGAAGCCTGTTAGTGTTTTGGTGTGCTTTTTGGACAAAGCAGTTCATATAATTAAAAAAAAATTGTTTTTTAATTTCCATGTATGATATAAGGCCCACAATATGCAGTAAAACTTAGCCCGTTTGGTTTACTTCATCTGGACTTGTGGTTTACTAATGCATAGATATAGCCTTGGTGAACATCTGGAACTTTGCTATAACAGTATCATTACTGAACTGTGTGTTTTCTCCTATATAAAAACTGCAGTATTTTCCTGCCCTGTTTTCCTATGGGGAAAGGTCATAATCTGTGTGAAGCTCAGAAATCAAGGGAAATATCTGAAATGTGTTTTCATTTTTGTAGCAGACAATTAATAGCCAGAATACTAACCCTCGAACTGGAATTTGTCGCTTTTTGGCAGCGTTAATGACTTCTTTAAACCTCAGCATACTTTCATCAACAGAACAGTTAATGTTTTTTTTACTGAAGGTTTCAGATGCCGACCCAAACACAGCCACTTCAGTAGCACCAGCTGCAACCTTAAATCGCCAGAGAAAACAAACTTGTAAAACCATGTTCACTCTGAGTAACGCTAACATAAGTGCAGGAACTATTTTAATAAAAACAATGCAGTGCCAACAGTTAACTCAAACTGACAAGCTTGAGTAAACATGATGAATTATATAAGTTAAGGTATATAGCACAGGTCATTACACTGAAGTGAAAATTCATGCTTACAGCATCCTGAAAGCCTTGCAAGTTAGGTGTCAAAACAGGATACTGAACATTAGATGCTTTCTGGATTCCTATGAGTACATCAGTGTGGTCTGCCATCTAAATAAAGGGGGGAAAACATATTAATTAGAAATGTTAATTTCACATGTTTAAAGGCAGCATAAAGGATCAAATTAATTATCATATTTCTCAGTACAGAAAGAGGCACATGTTAACATTTGACTTTTTTTCCAAGTAGTAAATAGGGGTATAATTTATGGTGGTGACTGAGAAGGAGACTATAAAACGAATAAAATACTTTCTCCAAAACCGTCTGTGGCTCCAACGAGGATGCTCGAGGAGCAGATTTTCCTGATGCGGGCAAGAAAGAGGGCCTAATAAATCACTCGGCACTCATTTGCTGTTCAAAAAGAAGAATTCTTACCTGCGGTACCCACTTTGAAGAGACAAAGCTGGTGGCCTCGATCACAGACAGGCCTGTTCCTGAGAGCATATCTATCAGCTGGATTTTCACCCCAGTTGGAACAATCTCCTGGGGAACAATGAAATTGGAATAGCTTATTCTGTATTTGAGTCCTCTCATGATACAGTGGGAGATGTAACAAGCAGATATATGGCTTATTATTTTGCTGTGCTGCTTATTATTTATACAGATAGCCATATTTGACATGATCAATCTTGCACTTGCTGAAAACTCTGAGATAGCGTCGCTATATACCAAATTTCAGATAATATGTTGTAGAAATAAAATTACTTCCCCCCCATCCAGTATAATCTCTAAGCAGTAGGTAAAGAGAGTCAACTCAGCCAGAAGCTGTGTCATCTTTCCTATTCAATTTCAAAGAAAATGTGAAACATATGCTTCTAGTAATTATGGCATACAACCCATATGTTATGAATTGTTATATGTATGGAAAAAATGGGAGTTTCCAGGGAGGATTGTGTATAGTAACAGAAAACAAAGTTACCCATAAATATAAATAAGGTTTGTGATTGAAAGGACATAGTATACCTTTTCATTTTGAAGTCCATCTCTTGGCCCAACTTCAACAATTTTAACAAACTCTGGATAGTCATGTCCTGTAATTGTCTGTGAAAATATCAAATGTGGAAAAAAATTAATAAATAAATAAAACACGCTCAACAGGACACAGAACACTGAGAAGTCAGCCATCCTTTTACCATGGGATGTTCCAGGTCATGTTATTTCTAGCATGAATAACTTTCAACCTCAACCCGGCTGAAACTTTAGAACCCAAATATAAGCTTGCTATGTCATTAAGATGCAAACTCATGAGATGTGACACAGAAGAAAGGCTGGGAAGAAGGGTTAGAGTAACTCCACTAACACCGCAAGGAATATTCTGAGGATCAAGGTATTTTTTTTCCTGATCTCAACCTTATAATTTTAAAGAAAAAGACCCTTGTTGAACTAAATGCAAAACCTCAACAGACCTTAAAGATTACAATATGAACCTAGTGACAGTGCTATTTAAACAGAATATGAAGACCACATATCTGACTATAGCTGGCAAAAATATCCATTTAAGTTTTTTCCAGTGGGGAGCAGCAAAACAAAGCAAGCTAACAGATATCCCAGTTTAACTCTTTCTTCTATAAAGATGGCATCTGATGACCTCCTTAAGTTTTGACACCTCAGTATATAGCAGTAAAGTTGTGCTTTGACGACCATTACAATAGTTTCCAGGTTTTTCCAAGGGCAGCTGCATTGGAAGAGACCACCCTCACAAACTTCTGATGCAAACTCAATCATTCTGTTCTACAAGCAGGTCTGAAATGTGAAAGAATCTGCTCAGTTCAGAGCTTCAATTTTTAATCTTAGTAAGTTTTCAAGGGGTAAAACTAACAGCTAATGTGTTATATGTATGGAAGATTACGTTCAAATATTTATTCAGAACAAACTGAGCACACACGTGATATATATAGTACTGCACAAAAGTGTCCAGCCACCCCTTGTTTCTTTATATTTCACTAGCAAAATGGAAAATAGATACAGCCGTTTTCTGAAACTTGTGCAAATATACATGGAAACAGAGTGTATAAGACAAAAATAGTGTTTGTGCAATTCTACACTCAACAAAAATATAAACGCAACACCTTTGTTTCTGCTCCGATTTTCCATGAGATGGACTTAAAGATCTAAAATTCATTCCAGATACACAATATTACCATTTCTCTCAAACATTGTTCACAAATCAGTCTAAATGTGTGATAGTGAGCACTTCTGCTTTGCTGAGATAATCCATCCCACCTCACAGGTGTGCCACATCAAGATGCTGATCTGACATCATGAG
>VVHJ01000549.1:32459-45949 GCA_015107715.1 Tylochromis polylepis | reverse complement strand
GAATCCAACTGAGCACATCTGGGACATCATGTCTCGCTCCATCCACCAACGCCACGTTGCACCACAGACTGTCCAGGAGTTGGCGGATGCTTTAGTCCAGGTCTGGGAGGAGATCCCTCAGGAGACCATCCACCACCTCATCAGGAGCATGCCCAGGCGTTGTAGGGAGGTCATACAGGCACGTGGAGGCCACACACACTACTGAGCCTCATTTGGACTTGTTTTAAGGACATTACATCAAACTTGGATCAGCCTGTAGTGTGTTTTTCCACTTTAATTTTGAGTGTGACTCCAAATCCAGACCTCCATGGGTTGCTACATTTGATTTCCACTGATCATTTTTGTGTGATTTTGTTGTCAGCACATTCAACCATGTAAAGAACAAAGTATTTAATGTGAATATTTCATTCATTCACATCTGGGATGTCTTATTTTTGTGTTCCCTTTATTTTTTTTGAGCAGTGTATTTTCCCCAAGCACAGCTGGTGCAATTTGTGTCTTGGTCAACATCTAGATCAGAAACTATTTATTATAACAGCAAAAAAAGTTTTTTAAAAAGCTCAAACACTGAGCAAAATGTAAATAAAAAGATGTAATGATTTGCAAACCTCATCAACCCATATTTTTCACAATAGAACATATAAAACATGAAATAACAACTGTTTGAATATATAACATATCAAATGTTTGAACTGAGAGGAAAAAAAGGAAAAAGAAGGGGCATGTTTACCACTGTATAACATTCTTTCAACAACAGTTTTTAAACATCCAGGACTTGAGGAGACCAGTTGTTGGGTTTTTGGGACAGAAATTTTGTTGCGTTTTTGTCTGATATACGATTCTAGCTGCTCAAAACCTCTATACACCCTTCAGCACTGATGGTTGCTTTCCAGTTATGCATTTCCATAGGCACTAATGCACTCCCATACCATCAGAGATCCATGCTTTTGAATAGAGTGCTGATTTCAAGTCGGATGGCCCCTCTCCTCTTTAGTCCTGAGGATGGTGTGTCCATTTTTTTCTATAAGGAATTTCAAAGTTTAGTTAAACAGTTTTCCACTTTGCCTCGGTCCATTTTAAATGATCTGTGGTCCAGAGAAGGCAGCAGGGTTTCTAGATTATGTTTGCATATAGTGTCTTCTATGCTTGATAGAGCTTTAACCTGGATTTCTGGATGGCACGGTGAACTGTGTTCACAGACACTAATTTCTGGATGTGTCTTTGAGCCCATGCAATGATTTCCGTTACAGAATCATTCCTATTTTTGTGTGTCGCCTGAAGCCCTGAATATCACGAGCATCCGGTATTGATTTTCAGCTTTTTCCCTTGTGCACAGTGATTTCTCCAGATTCTCTGCATCTTTTATTGTATTACGCAATGTAGATGATGAGATATTCCAACATATAAAGATGAGCTATTCTTTGCAATTTTACAATGAAGAACATTATTCTGGAATAGTTCCACATTGTGAAGACAGATTATTGAACCTGTGTCTATATTTGCTTCTGAGAAAGTCTGCCTTTCTAAGATGCTCTTTTTATACCACTGACCTAACTAGTTGCAAAATTTTGCCCTTTTTTCCAGCCTTTTGTTTGCCTGTCCCAACTGTGAGATGTGTTTGTGCCTTTTTAAATTAAACAGTAAAATGCCTCAGTTTAAGCATTTGCTATATTTTTCATCTTCTATTGTGAATCTGTGTTTAATTTGTGTTGTGTTGTAAATAATTTACATTTTACACGGCATCCCAGCTTTCTTAGAACTGGATTTGTGCACTGATTATTTACCATGTTGTCTTCAGGGTCATGAAACACGATATACCAAAGTCCTTTCTAGATGCAAATCCCTTGGTAACACCTTTGGGCTCTTATTTTGGTAACTATTTAAAAACATTATCTAAAATAACTCATTTAAATGTTACTTAAACATGATTTTTAAAAAAATTTTTATTTAATCTTTCTACGTTTCCCAGTGCTACTTGAATCACCATTTTAATGAATTATTTGGGGGATCTTGTAATTCTATCAATATTTACAACATTGTGTTTATTTTTTCTCTCGAATGTTTCAAGATTCTGAGTTGGGTTGGGTTTCTTTGCCACTGCTGAGCCCGTAAAATTCACTGACATGCTCTATGTGATACTGAGCAAAACAAATAAACTCGACTTGACAACAGATCCATCTACACTAAAAGTCTTTTTGCTAAAAAGTATTTACCTACACCAGAACATTACTGTACCATATGTTTATCTGTGACACCCACAGGTGGCACACCCCGAAATGGAACATACTGTAAAACCACAAGATTTATAAATATTTATGAAACTCTAAGTGCCTAGGGTAAAATTTGGACACGGTTTGTTTTTCCCACTGTTCTCTGATACCATGAAGACCTAGGCTGTGCTTACATGGGACACCTGGTCTCATATTCTCTGACTTAAATTATAATAGTCAGCAGACAGAACACACAGATTGGGTTAATTTTGGTGACACACCTTCTCCTCACTTTGATTACAAGACAAGAAGTGATTTTTCCACTCTAATCATCTTGGCTTTTCGTCCTTAAGTCCGTGTATGACAAAAGGATAAACAGTTCATATATATACAAACATGTATTTAAGCATTTCGTTGTACAAATTAAGTTTCTCTTCAACAAACAAACACTTCAGTCGACCACACTGATGAATAAGCTGCCCCCGGGCACTGAGGCTGATCAGAGGCATTACAGCATCCTTTTGCCATTTTCAGTGATACCTAGAAAAAAGGGGCGAGGTAAAGTGATCTTAGATCATTACACTGAACTCTGCTTTACAGAACATTGTTGATATCCATTACATGAAGTGAAATGCTACAAGCTGCACGTTTTGCTTTCAAAACTTGCCTCAACAAAACAAGCACTGACTGCAGGACATGACATTGAAGTTAACCAAATCCAACAATCAGGTTTTTCTCATTACTCTTCCATTCACACCTTGGACTCTATTTCTGTCAACAGCAATGCACACAGAGTTGTTTTTTGTTTTTTTTTATTTTCCCAGCTCTGGCTGCAGATGCAGTGCTCAGATGCTTTCAGCAGTATGCCACTTGAATACTGAGTATCTAGTGCCTACGTAAAAATGAATGTTTGGGATCCCCCGAGTGTTTTCTCAGCAGGTGTGCTAAGAAACTGTGCGGGCTAGTCAGCAACTGTATTGCTACATAGTGATGACTATGTAGCTTTAAATATACCAGAATGCGTGATTAGAGAGAGGGGAAAAAATGATGTTTTGGGGGATAGAAAAGATAGATGGCAGCCAAGAAGGATTGGGCTGGTGTGGCATTTTTCTCCTCAGGGTCAGAGATGCTGGGTACTCACAGCACATCTTGCTGCATCTGCACAGGGCAATATGTGCAGGTGACAGTGAACAGACAGCTTGCTCTGCTCCACAGCACACCTCAGCACAGCAACTGGACCTGGAAATCAAATTCATGATAACGTATTATCTTCTGCATGTGTTAGGACTGAGACTATCACAATAAACCACTGCTGTGTCATGGTGAAAAGAATTTCCATTTCTCTCTGCTCTGCTTTTCTCTGAATAAAATATGTAATAGTTGAAAAGCCAAGTACAACCCCCCCCCCAAAAAAACAAAAACAAAAACAAAAAACATACAAACAAGCAATAATGAGAAATCTTGCTTTTTAAAAGATTAATTTCCATAAAACACGGCATTGCTGGTTAATCAAAGGAAGTCTAATGTGGTTATGGGTTAGGACCAAAGGCTACGCCTCATTCTCATTTAATTTCCCGTGCAGATGGTAACATGGGAGTCTTAACTCCTATGTTTTCTGATCACTTATTGTGTCATTTACATGATTCTTGTAAACCTCATCAAGTCCTTCCTTTGGCCTCCTTCTGTTTTGCAGTAAAGGAACCACAGAGAGGAAGCTGATTCATCAGCAAGAACTTGGGGTTTTCTGGTTCTTACTGTCCATTTAATTGCATATATTTTTCTCATTCGACCACATTTAACCCACATTCATCAATCTAGTGAACAGTTTGCTTTATTTAATTGTAACATACAGTATATTCAAATGTGATAACCCTGATGTTAAGTTAATGAAAGGCATAATATTTTAAATATATTATATTTTCTCTCTCATAAATACTTTCAGCCATTCTTGCAATGTGGCTCTGGTGATGGAAATGTCGTATCGCTAGGGCACTTTTATTCAGACTGAAATGTCTGAGCTAATGTGCTACTCTTTTAAACCTCTGGTAATCCTGTTATTTTTTTTCCCTTCCTTCTAACACTACCAAGAGGCTGATATTTGTGACTCTGAATAAAATGTCTCAAGAGCTATTAGATGGATTATCCGGCCATTTGGTGTGCACATTTATGTCCCCATCAAGATTATTTGTAACCAAGCTCGTGGTCTGTTTACATTTCATCTTTTTCACCCATCTGGTAAAAGTAAAATAAAATAAATAAATCAATAATAATAATAATTAAAAAAAAAACATGCTTAATACTAAGCACGTTTTTATTTCAAGGATGTCCAATATTTCCACTTTGCCAAAACTACTGATATCTAGGAGATATGCACAAGGTGCCTTTTTGGCCTCAGTGGTGTCTCAGATCTTTTGCTAAAGTTAACCAAGAAGTTTTTGGTGCCTTAGCCTAAACAAGCAGTGAGAAAAAGTGAACATAAAAATCAAATGAAAGTGAAACAAATCAGTGAGTGAAATCAATGCAAAACAAAGTTCATAGATGTCCCAAATGGGATATAATATGTCTCTTGCATGAGAACAAGTGACTGTATTAATGTCCTGGGATAAGAACAAAACATGTTCCCATCAGCCTTACATATAATTTAGAGCTCAGATTAGAAATAAAACCAGCACCACAGAGCCTCTCATATGGCTGTAGGCTCTCATTTTATTATTTCTATCCCTCCTGTTCAGAATTGTGGAGTGCTATAGAGCCTATCCCAGCATGCATTGATTAATATGTGCTGTGCACAGGGCTGACACACACAGACAAGCATTTTGACAATCAAACCCTCTGAGCTTTCAATTCATCCAAACTGCATATATTTGGCCTGTGGGAGTAAACTCACGCAGGTATAAAAACAGCAGGGTCCTCAGTGGCCTTTGAGGTGTTAACAATAATCCCATTTTATACTTCATTTATTGATAGAACAGGACCCAGTAGGTACATATAACTGACATAGAGAAGAATACAGAGAGCAGTTAAATACAGACATGCCACCACATGTACCCAGTGATTAAAAGAGAACACAAAAAGCTATAATTAGACCTCATATTAAATTAAGTTCCCATTTCTGTTCCTCTTTTTTTTATGTCTATAACACTGCATAGAAACTATTTTTACTTTGTGCCTTAAGTAAGGCTAATAAAAAATTGTAGGAAATCTATGTGTCATTAATCAAAAAATAAAGAGAACTTACAGTGCTAAAGTCATGTAATGACCAGATCAATATCATAAAAGAAGAATATAGAAGTAAAAAATGTAAAAGAACCACTCATGCTGAAATGTTTAGTAGTTTTTCAGAACAAAATGCCACTTATAGATAAGTATGTGTTATTCTTTAGTAGTTTGGATGGGTAAAATATCATGAGTGGTCACATTATTAGCCTGTAATGTGTGCGAATATACTGGCGGAAGAAGTACATTTAACATTAATGATAAAAGCAAACAATATGATTACTGCGGATGAAAAGCTGCAGTCACTTGTAAAAAGAAGGATCAAAAGGTTTTTAATCAACTAATAAATACCAACATAAGGAAGGAAAATGACAATATCATTGGCATTCTGAACATAACAGGAAGTATCAGGCACAACAAAAAGAAGATCATTACCATACAAATGAAATAATAAAGAGCCCAACAGCACCTGCTTCTTGTTTGCCAAGTATGAGGAGAGCTTGCTGAAAAAACAAAAGTGTAATGCAGAGAATAAAAGTCTGATGATTCACAGTCTCATAAAGCTTTACAGATATATTGGATATTCATAGCATGTCTTTGACAATAACAATGCTGACATTTGCTTTGAGTAAATTACTGTCTTTGTGATTTCTATCCATCCATTTTCTGCTATGTTCGAGTTGCAGAGGCAGTAGTTGGAGTAGAGACACTTAGATGACAATGAGGCAGTCCTAAACCAGCCCAGTAGATGTAATCTCTCCAGCATGTCCTGGGTCTACCCCGGACCTTCTTCTGGGAGGACATAGCCAAAACACCTAACCAAGAAGGCGCCAATCAGGTACCCTAGTTATATCCCTAACTGCCTCAGCTACCTTCTTTCAATCTTTAACCTTTAAGTCACCCTGCAGAGGATGTACTCTATGAAGGTATATATGTTGCACAATGTGAGAGTTTGCAGAATAAAAAGTCAGTGTGTGTGTAGAAAGAAATTTGAATTTGTATTTTGAAATTTTCACTTGTGAACTTGGGTTTGGGGTTTGGAGGTGAAAGGAACAGGAGTGGAGGACAGCCAGTCAGAAAACAGAAGATGAAGAGGTCTCATTCCCCGCTCTCCTCTGTCCGCCATGCTGAATTCATAAGTGCAGAGCACAGGTAGCCAGGGTAAGTTTCCTTCATAGCTTTGTTTGGTACGTTAGCATTGTGATTAATAAGGAAATCAACACAGACACAGAAATCCCACATTCCTCATTAGGAAATAGCTACTTCTATTTTAGCTAACGATAACAGTGCTAGCTAACTAGCTATCCAGAATAAAAACACTGATCACTGTGCTGCCCCGACACTGGTGTTAGCTTGGATATATGCCATACATTCAGTCTACATCAGAGCAGTGTTTTTTCATTCAGTTTGTCCCACTGTTGGCAGTAATAGAGAACTTAGTTGACCTCTGTGACCCGCTCACTGTGAACAACAGCACGGTCACTCAGGGACATCAGTACGTCACACTTTAAATCACACTAAACCAGAGTCTTCCTCAGTACTGTCATGCTGATCTGCCCATGTTTTTATTATGCTAAAGGAGACTATACCAAGTTGGTGTCATGCAGCAAATTAGTTTAATTGCTAATGGATAATTGCATGAAACATTAAACATATTTAAAATCTATAAACATCAATCTATAATTGCCCTCCTGGAGATCTGACTGCCAGGATCTCCATCCCTGATCTCCATCCAATCTACATTGTGCCATACTCCCTTGGCCCTTTCTCTCAGTGGTGGGCTCATCATGGGACGGAGGACCTCTAGAGCTCTTTTTGGTTGGATCTGACCTGGCCTCATGGCCTAAGGCCCAGCCACTAGGTGCTTGCTCTGAAGCACCAACCCAGTGCCTGGCATTTCAGGTAACTGGCAGAGTAACTTGATCCTTTCATCATCATCGTCATCATCAGGGAATTCTAATTTGCTCTTAGTCTGACCCCTCACCCAGGATTTGCTTGCTTTGTGAGACCTTACCGGTGGTGAATTGCACAGGACAATGAGTCACGCCTTTATCATGACAAGATAAAGATCCACAGAGAGGTGTTTTCTGATTTGTATAGAAAACTTGAACTAATTCTTACTTATTAGTAAGGTTTTTCCTATTAACTTTAATCACCTAAAATAGATTGTCTATATTGATTGATTAGCTTTTACTTATGTAACCACTCTCTGACCACTTTCTCTGACTTTGAATCGAATCTAAAGCAACATACATATTTTTCAGAATAAAACTCAATATAAATCTTGCTGTTTGCACAGCTGTCATAACAAGTGTGCTCATTAAAGTGATTGATCACTAATGCCTTTTCTTTCCCATGTTTTTCCAGTAACAGTTTTAAACATCTGCTTCTTTGGTCTCACAGATTTACGTAATGAATTTTCTTTTTTCTGAAATTCTTGTAAAATTTACACAGTTCTGTTGGCTATAAATGACATGTGACCAACTCCACATGTAAAGAATTAAACTGCATGTTATCAATATTTGTGGCTTTTTGATTAGCTGGTGAATAAAACAGCCCCTCCTGCTGCTTACCAAGAATGTATGACAGAACATTTAATACCGCAGTAAACATTAAATGATTGCAGAATGCAATACATCAAACACGCAAGTGGAAATAAAAATCACAATAGCTTGAGCTTTCAAAATATAATTATTTTTATTAAAGTAGATCAAATGAAGTATATACACAATACAAATGTAAATATATCACATTCTGCAGGGCATGAGCCAGTGGTGTGTATCCTTAATTGCTCCGAAAATCAGTTAATAGTAAGTTTGTTACTTTACCATCACTTATGTAGGTCAAAGTACTAACTGTCAAAGTTTCATCCATCCATCCATCCATCCATCCATCCATCCATCCATCCATCCATCCTCTTCTGCTTCTCCTGTAAGAGAAAAAACCCCACACAAAAACCACAGTGGCTTTTATTGTTCCAAAAAGCCATACTGGCACAATGCTGGATTTCACAACTCACTTGGCATGTCCACATAATGCCATAAAGAAAAGCTTTAGTTTCCCACAAAAATCCTCTGCCACCCAACCGCTGATTGCTGACTCCGCTTAATGAGAGGTAAAGTGGTGATTAAAACAAAGGGAGGCTGCATGATCCATTACTGGGGAAAAAATAAAGATGAGACAAAAAGTGTCTGGGTGGAAAAGAAATCCACCATAAAAAAAACGCACTTTTGTCTTTTCAGGTTCCACTGAGAGGACACCCACATACTGTAAATGAACCCCAGACCACTAAAGTAAAGGTGCAGTCATCAATCAGAACTCTGCAGTTTCATCAACACCATAAGGATGTGGGTGTGTTGAGAGGCAATGGGACTCACAGTCCCAGCCCCTACTTTACCAAGCCTGCCAAGACAAGGAAAGAATTTCTTTTCTACAATTGGCAATATTTATAACCTGTTGGCCAAAAGAATTAAGTATCTTTATCTGCTCACCACATGCTGTGTGGCAGAAGGTCGAGGCTTTGGCAGATCAGGTAACAATAAGCAGTATTTGGCAAAAAGGTTATAAATGGTTCAAGGTATTGGGTAAAAAGGACAATAAAGAGTGTGAGTACAGCAGTCTGGAAAGCTGACACAAAGTGTGTCACGTTAACTCCCAAAAGAGTTCATCAATCAGAGCTGTAGTGCAAGGGGGCCTGACAGCTGCTAATTTAGAGCGATGGATGAAGGCATAGTCTGAAAAAGAATATGACTGAGCTGCAACTACAACTGAGCAGAAGTCAGAATAAAGAATATTTTTAATAACCCTTTTTTTCTAGTATTATATTTTTTTCCAACACCACTTGTCTCATCTACTCTTTCCTCTGTTGCTGTCTCTAGCCTCTCACAGGCTTTCCTTTCGAGGTCTTATCAACACATCTGTCTGGAGAAGTTAGCGCTCCCATTCATTTTTACACCATGTTTTCCTAAAGCGTCACTAGATCCCCAAACAGCTCCGCTCATTCTCAGTTTCCCTTCGGGCACTTTTGAGAAAAACTGTGTGAAACTAAAGACCTCTGACTAACCACTGCCTAATATTAACCTGCAGAGAGTCACTGACCCCCTAACTGGTCTGATCAGGCAAACCTTGTGTTGTTACAGTATAAGAGCTAATGAAGAAGTGACATGGTGCAATGGATTCCACTGTAGCATAACTGACTTTGCATGAACAGGTTGATCTATAAACAAAGTCGGTGAACATCTGCTAGGCTACAATTCCCTGTTAAAGTTTGTCACTCTTTGTGGGACCTTTTACACGTAAACTCTGTCTAACAGATGGTACGCTAATGGTTTCCAAATGGAATGACGCCATCACATGATCTACTTTAGACCTGAACTGGTAAACTTTTGTGTCAGTGAACTTATCAGTAAATGATATCAGAAACACAGATGTGTTTTCCTGAGAAATTCCATTCCCCACACCATGCCCTGGATGAATATATTACTTAGATATGCTGATACTAAATGTCACCTCAAACTGACTATAAATAGACCCAGTGTTTTTCTACCTTAAAGGAAAAACACTAATCCAGGCATATCCAGCAAACTCAAACCTAAGCAGCACTAACTGATGGCCAGACAATCATTTTCTACAGAGCTGAGGGACTGGGTAAATTTGCAGATCCAACTGTGCTTGTCATTAGCCAGCCCACGTGGATCCACTCATTCTCTTTATGGAAATGCTTCTACTAAATTGTATTAAATTAGACTTCAGTGTTGCTCCCCTGCCTCCTTCACTGGTCTCACATGCCTCTCTCCACATTCTCTCCAAGCAGCATTAGTCAAACAGTGAACAGTCAGATACAGAACAATAGAGCAGAGCAACTGTTTCATTGGTGAGCTTTTTCAGGACATGCTTTTAGAACGTTCTCATCTTTAGCGATGGTAGGCAAGCAGGGCTATTGGACAAACTGAGTTTCTTTAGTCTACTTGAATTAATGGTTGTGAGGCTTTGTGGGTACAAAATAGATGCTCTACCTTGTACAGCGCTAAAATGCCCAGAGGTCCTGTTGACAGTACATGGGATGTACAGTTAAATTGTTCTTAGTGAGAGTCATTAAAACAGAATTATTGCACTAAGTGCTGCGAGGAGAGTAACTAAATGAGCACTTGTTAGCTTTATGGCACTAGTGGTATTTGCAGACATTCTGAAACCTGCAACAATATAGGTTTTGTAGGCCACAGAAATTTACTTCAAAGAAGGTCATCAAGGTCAGAACGAACTAATCCTGTGTAAGGTTCAGCAAACATCAGCATCGGCAGAGTATTCAGTTTTAAATCTGGATGTTATGAGGTAAGAAGTAGGAAGTAGGTAAGAATAGGATTAAAGCCAAACAAAAGTTAACACATGTAGCCACACTGTGCTCTTCCTTCAGTTCGAATGAACACTTTTAATTTAGGCTGAAAGGATTCATCAAATGTCAGAGATGAAAAATCAAATTCTCACAATACAACTTCATTTCATGCAGTTATGCACACAAAATCAAAGAAGTGTCACTATTGCCAGTGCCTCTTATTTACTTTGAAGGCTGATCACACATTCTGACATGCATAAAACCAATGACATATAGCCTGACACTGATCTTATTGGTCCCAACGCGCAGACTGTGACATGGTTTGAAACTGGAAGATCACTCTTACTGGAACAAGGAGCCTTTAATCATTGGGTTTGTTTTTTCCCCCAACAGCAGCCTAAAAAAAGCCATCCACCTCATATTGCCAACCATTTAAACTTAATATATATTCAACACCAACTACAGCAACATTATGTGCTAAGGGCAAAATAATGCCCCACTAATGCACAACATTGCGATAACAGCAATATGTTACTGTCTGGCTTTAAATGTGTCTGTGTGGAGATGGGTGGCTTAATGTACTAAAGAGTCATATTGGACAGCAAGGGCTGGAGGGCCAGATTTGACAATAAGCCTCACAGAGCCACTGCTCAACATGAAAAATGATGCGACTCATCTATGAGTGCATCTGGTGAAAGAAGTGAGTTAATGCAACAGACAGCCTGGGGAAGATCAAAAACAAAGACCTGAGTTCCTGCCCGCAGGGCCATCCTGGAGAGTGGACATGTTCATTATGAACGCCGGCCTAAAGACATCAGTCAGATAGATCACAATGTTAGATAGCTCACCCTCTCTGTTGTGAGATTACATATAAATGCAAACAGTGCATTAATGGGTTTGGATGAAAGCCTCTGTAGACCATAGAGTTCTCTATTTCTGTCCGTAATGAGCTTGGTGATAGCAAAGTTAAGAATGTTACTTATATAAACTGCACTTTCTGTTTGGCATCATTTAGTTGCTTGCATTACTGTGGTCCTATAATTAGAATGCTTCAGGCATGTGATTTAAAACAGTAAAAGGTCACTGAAGATTTGAAGCAGTAAATTTTAACCGTATAAAACCAAAGTCTAAATCCATCTAAATCCAACGTCAGAACAAACAATTCAATTAAAACATATTCAAGGCTCTCTGTTGTCGCCGTTGTCACTAATTGGTTGTATGTTGTTTTTGCAGTGACCAGTTTTCTCCATGTAGTGGTCGCTATGATCATGTGCAGCATTCGCGGTTCAAGGGTTTCTGTGTCCACTGCTGTCATTATGCCTGATGGATTTCGCAGCTACAGACAGCAGATGCTCTCCTCTGCATGGAGCCTTTGGCAGGCTCGTCTTCACCTTCATCCATCCACTGACACTTATCATCAAGTCACAGCCACTTGTAAATTAAACAGTGAGAATTATATAATGGGGGAGCAGCTTTGTTATATGAGTGGTGATGATGCGATACGGTTTCCACGAATAGTGTGGATCTTTAGTAGAAACATTTTATTTTCAATAAAAAAGTAAGATGGACAGGTCGAAAATGAACAGGGCCGCAATAGAAGCTTGTCTCACTCTGATGTTAACTGCAATTGAGCTTTACTCCACATTTAACTACACCTCTACTGTAGCAACAAAGTAAAAGCGAACTCATTTGATCTCTCTGTCTTTAAAACCAAATATAATTTTCATCTGACAAAAACTGCACTCTCCACAAATGTCTTAATTTTTTGGAAAAGTTTGATAGATTCCTTCCACTCATGGAGGTCTTTAATCCATCTATGGTTACAAGCAATAACATGTCGAAAAGAAATGTGAAAAATAGATGGTCATCTCTAATGGTTTCATTATTGCCTTAGTTTAACACCATATTAGGTGCAATAAAAACCCATGCCATCTCTCTTCAAAGGTAAAAGACTTTGAACCTGCCTGGATGCAATTTCACTGGAATAGTTTCCGAATCATAAAATCTGGTTGAAAACATTTACGGCATTAGGTTGGCATTAGGTGCACTCAAAGCCATCGGCTAACCACAAGCCTTTCAACTGGTTTGGAGGTAGATTCGTCTCTTACCGCAGATCAGGGAACAGTTTGTGATACCACAAACAGCTGCACAGAGAAGTATTTACTGTAGCAGCCTAATTGAAAGAACAGTTTCTGTTATTCTGTTAGGATATACAGACATTATCTTTATTTGCTGCTACTTCGAGAAGAAATCTTTGATTATTTCTGTATTGTATCCTACACTGTTGTTTTAAAATCTTCTTGCTTTTTTATTGGTCACACCTGTTTCTCATCTTGTTCTTCCTCCTACAGGCGTGGATCATTTAACTTGTGTGGTAGTTCTCATTGTCTCAAAGTGGTTTCCAGGTGCCACCGATTAGCGTGCCAAAGGTAAGGAGTTTAACAGGGACCTGGAGCAATGCTACCATTTTTACATATGTTTGCAAAGGTTAGAAAGAACATGTCAGTTGGCCCCTAGGAGCAGAATGGTAAGGTTAGTGCGGTACCATCTGAATGTTTAAGTTATCCATGGTCTATAACATGTGCACATTCTTAGTTTAATGTTGGTATGTCAAAAAAAAAAAAAAAAAAAAAAAAAAAAAAAACAAAAAAAAAAAAAAAAAAAAAAAAAAAAAAAAACCCTATAAAAAAAAAAAAATTAAAAAAAAAAAAAAAAAACGTTGGAAAAATAAA
>VVHJ01000549.1:0-20358 GCA_015107715.1 Tylochromis polylepis | reverse complement strand
AAAAAAAAAGTGAAAAAGGAAAAAAAAAAAAAAAAAAGGAATAAATAAAAAAAAAAAAAGGGGGGGGGGGGGGAGAGGTAAACTTGAGCCTAACACTTCCAAAGATGCCATCTTGTTTTTTTGGATGCTGTTCGCCAGTGCCAAGTGCCCCAGAGCACCCCAGAAACTCCCACTTGGTTTATTCTGGGCTCACTTATATCACAGCTGTTGACTATATTATATTGTCTTCTTCAGTAGGTTTAGTGTGATATCATAGAGCTGTGAATTTTCATTCTTTTATGTTCAAAGGCTGTTTGGACCCCACAAATATGTGGGCTTGAAAACTGAGCTTGACAATTTCATGGACTACTACAATTACATCTGGCTACTTTGTACTGATTTACAGAAAGGGTTGTTGGGAACTGAAGAAACTTGATTCTGGAAAATCAAAACAGTATGCGATAAGCTGCAGTGATCCAAAGAGGAGGTGCTGATTTTCAGTGGGAATGGCAGCGTAGATTTAGTCAACATGATAGTGTCATAACTGTGCAAGATTCACTTGCGTAGATTTATAGGCGTGTGGTTGATTGAAATGCCAGTAGTGTTTAAAGATAAGTAGTCTGATCAGAAAGCACTATGCAAAGCTATCAGCTTGTAAGTGAGGGCAAGGAGTCACTGACACCAGTAAACTCAATCAGAAGTCTTTATCTGTTGACTTCCCAGTGATACACTGTTCATGTGTATTTCATTTAGGGATTAAGCTTCCAATAAATGATCAGAAATGCTGGTCAACTGCTCCAATAGTCACATCTCTCTCTAGTTTGTTTTGTTTATTTATTCTTTTTAATCAAGTTTCATCATTTGCCAAATAAAAAAAAAACAAAAAACCACCAAATGTCTCCCAGGAGGGACTGCCTGAAAACACGACTGATCGGGCAATGTACAATGTACAAATAATCCCAGGCTATAAACTCTCCCAAAAGTTTCTACATGGTCCATATGGTTCATATAACTATCAGCTATAATTGACCAGTACTTGGGTAAAATGTGGTCACTCCCGAAGCACCAGTTCCTTCAACTCTCGGAAAGCATAGTCCAGGAACGAGTTCATCAATCAAAGTAAGAAAGCTGGCAAACGAAATAAACATGTCATCACTGTTACGTGCACATAGTGTAACACCTGATATTGAAGCACAATGTGAATAATAAATGCATTCTTTGTTGCTTTTGGTGTATCTGGCTGTTTTTGAGTTATAGCAGTACGCTGTTTGCAGTGATCTGAGGCAGTTTCATCTTGGGGTCAGATCACTCAGTGGAGCCCAGTAAACCGTCCTCCCCACAGGCCCGGCTTGTAATGACAGAAAAGGGAGAGGCACACCTGGACACCATCCAGAATGACATACCCCTCTTTTCTCTAGCTGACTGTAAAGCATGGCTGTCAGTGGAGCTCTACGTGTTTGTAAGTCCATTTTTTTATGCCTCTGTGTGTGTGTGTGTATGTGTGTAGGTGTATATGATGCTTCACTTTGTCACATCTATGAGAGCAAATGTGCCACGAACCACTTGAACTGGCCCCCACTCATGCATATGTTGGTGAAGCATCATATCAACAGTGTAAAACATCTTTTATGTGTGTGTTTGCAGTGGAAACCAAAGGTGATGGTTAGTGTGTAGGATGTTTATTTCATCAACGCTGTGGGTATCCCTGTGCAAAGCATGTGTGTTTATAGAACTTGGACAGAGGTAGCAATGATAGTACTGACTAGGCAAATTGCACAAAAGTCTCATTTGCACATAAACACACCCGGAAACACTTCTACACATGTGTATACAGAGATGGAAATGAAGAGAGATACACATGTGTTACACTGCTGTTCCTCATTTGTGCCCTGTATCTGTTGCAGTTCTATCATCTGTTAAATGGAGGGAAAATAAAGTTGAAAGAAGCATATTTTGGGACAGTTTAATCAATGCTTAGAAATGTGAACAAATGTCTCCCAGAGCGCCATGCTGTCATGATTTACAGTTTGGTGTTTTCTATAAAAACAGTGCTTAATGTAACAGCAGAGCCAACACATACACGGCACAAAAAAGCTGTCATGCAGAAGCATGTCTTTTATGTGCATTAATGAAGG
Organism: Tylochromis polylepis; assembly: GCA_015107715.1. NCBI lineage: Eukaryota > Metazoa > Chordata > Actinopteri > Cichliformes > Cichlidae > Tylochromis > Tylochromis polylepis. The sequence continues at coordinate 18,244 of VVHJ01000549.1, read as the reverse complement.
CATTATTGACATATGGAGGGAGCTCACTCTTCTCCTAATTGCTTTATGGGCAAGGGTCAACGGTCAGGGTCATCAAAAGAACAGTGGCTTTGGACCTTAAATTCAGACAAGTTTGTGTATGTGGATGTATTTGTAAATGTTAAATGTAGATTCACTTATAGATGAGTTGGACTACTCCAGAGTGCTAAAACAGTAGCACTGGCCCAGTGGAGTCAATGGAGGGAATATATTTAAGTAATACTAAGAGCATCCCTAAGTAAAATATTAGATTAAGAAAATGAAATGACCTGACGTCAAATGAATGACAAATCTCTAATCAATATGGGTTACTGTTTTTCAAAACATGCATATGTTTCACATACTTCTTATGAGATATTTTCACCTGCATTAAAGGGAGCCAACACATTGTTTAATTCAGCATACCTGTATTAAACGGGGAACCTGCTATATGTAAACAAGAAGTAGAATTTTAAAGAATGCAAAAAATGTATGTTTAGAATTAAAACTAGGTCTCAGTTTGTCAGATATAATTTTAAAAAAATTAAAATTATGTTAAAATGAAACACTGTAAAAGCGAAAAGAACAATGTAACTATAACTGTAGAAAAGTCTTACTGTCAGTGACTGAAAGAAAACTGAAAGAAACTGTAAAACCTTTAAAGTACAGTACGGTGTAAGAAAAGTCATGTTGCTTATTAAAACTTGAAACAGACACTGATCTGCTCCTCACTTCATCTTCTTCCCAAATATTATTCTAGTTGGAGGTGCTTCGTTTTTGGCACAGTAGAGCTAGAGTGCATTGCAGATGTGCGCTTGCAAGTGGTCAGAACGGAACTTCCTGGAGCAATTTTAAAATAGCAGCAGTTCAAGAATTGTACCAGGACTGTCTTGAAGTTTGGCCATATCTAAATCAAGGTTGTTTTTTTTTTCTTCAAACGCAAAGACACAGAAACCTTTTGATTGCACCTCATATGCCAATAAAGTGAGCAAGACCCAAGACCGAACATGCATTAATCTTCAGTTATTGTCTTTATACTGGTTATGCTTTGATAGTTTTGTTCCAACACTCAAAACATGCCTGAACAGATGTTTGTTTCTGCACCAGCACCAGAGCTACTTGATTCATCTGGTTCCATCTGTACATTCAGTCCATTAACACCTCTACACCCTTCCTCCACTTCCATCATCATCATCCTATCCCATAATTCCAGGCTTGAGATGGCCCCAATCTGCATTTACTATGGAAACTTATAGTGCCTGTCAATGTCACGTCTCTAAGAAGACCTTAACTTGTTCTGAAAATGCACTTTACAAGACCTGGTTCAGGCCAAACTTTTATAGACTGTCACATGGTGCAGGTCAAGCCTCCATGTGTTCATAGCATCTAAGGTCTTCTAAACTGTGTCATTTATTAGTCCCAGACGATCATGATAAATTATGCAGTGTTCATTGCAGACTTTCTTGAACAAAAAAAGCCTACAAGTACAATGATTTCTGAAGCTTTCTAGCCTTAAAACGTTAGAACAATGTTTTATACAGAAGAATGAATGCCTTTAAGTCTGTGCCTTACTTTCTAATGCCGCTGGTGAGGATGGGCTCATTTGTATTTTTGAATTACAGTGCGATGAATTATGAAGCACCATTTCCCAACACGAAGGGCTCATACTAGATTAGGAAACCTAGCCTTCTTTAACAGTTTAAAAAGATAAATCTGTTTGGGGAATAATCTTAAGGGAGACACCAGGAAGACACCCATTCTTCAAAATCACACCAATAAAAGAGGGAAAGAAGAAAAACCTAGTTGGAATAGAGATCCCCGGTTTCTCTCTTCAAAGCTGATCCAAATTGGAAAGGATTTTTCTTTTCATTGTTTGAATCAAAACCTCTGTGTTCATAGTATGAGTGCTGACTGGTGAGGTGCAGAGCAAAATGTTGTTTATGCCTAAAGGCATCAAATGCCATGTAGCTCAAAAAGACCATTACATGTGGAAAACAAACAAACAAACAAAAGAAAGCCCAAACAAAACGTCAATCCTAACAAGGCCACGTTTGTGCATTTTGTATTACATTTTAGCACAAAAGAAAATCAGTCATAAGGAGACATCGGGGTGCAGGCTCTTTCAAACAGGTGAAAACCTGTGCTGAGATAGACGTGTTTTTTTTTCTTTCTTTCAGGCTATATCAGAGATCGGTACGATCTTGGTTTTGCACTGAAAAAAACATCACAGAAGTTCAACGTTGAATCTAATTACAAATTTAGCAGTCTGTCACAAAAACTAAACCCTATGTACAGATTAGGAGGCAATCTTAGCTCAGATGACACAGTGACTTTTGGTTTTGCATACCTTACTGTGTCATAGATCTTAGTTCATGAAAAAGGGAAGAAAGAGCTATAGAATCACCTCTAAAATAAGATGTTACATCTCCAGGGGTACCCTGTCAATAAATTCAAATTCACAGTAAAAGCCAAAACAAGACTGACAGAGAAATGTATTCAGATGCTTTATTCTGCTCATCTTATCTCCATTATAAGCCTCTTTGGGAGGCTGGCAGACTATTATATGGTCAGGTGAAAGGGGCTAAAAATACATTATAAAAAATGATGATAGAAAGATTGCATTGTTGAAAGGCTAATACAAATGCTGCCATCACATAAATAAGGAAAAATGTCAACCAGGTATAGAAACGAAGTGGTAAAAACAGATGAGTCAAGTATTCAGTAAAGGAAACACTGTTTTACATAAAAAGAAAAACTCTCATTGCTCTCTATGTAAAAGAACACAAACACAAGTCAGCATGTATAGAGGACTTATAGCCTCTATATATTGCACATCCTTTGCTTTAAGAGCCTCTGTCATTAAGAGAGAGAGCTATCCCTTCTCTGTGTATCCTTCAGTGTAATAAGAAACGGGGGCTAGATCCTTAGAACTACTGTTCTGTATATATACATGATTCATCAAGCATGCAAAAAACACACGTAAATGACAGCCTTCTGACAGAGTATCCTGGGATTGTGTGTACGATTTTACCACCCAGACTGGTGGGACACAGGAGAGAGAAAGGCGGGGCGAGGGGGGGGAATGAAGAAGGGAACACATTCATCTTCTCCTCAAATGGAGATGTTATAACAAAGGGAGTATAGCACACTCACCCCAGGGATTTCAGGCATTTGGACAGAGAAAAGTGGATTGTACACATATAAAGGCGTACACTTCTGCACTGAGTCCAGCCCCGAGTCCCCAAGCACAGTGTATTTTTTTATGTGTGTGTGCTGCACAGCTCATCATACAGTTTCCTTCGGATGCCTGTGCTGAAAGAAACTGCTTTCAAGATGGACCAAACATAATTGGATGTGACTACACATGAGCCAAATTGAGATGAATTGGAATACGAATCAATATCAGTAAGTGACCGGCTGTGCTGTGGTGCACAATAGACCTGCAGTTTCTATCTCTTGTCTCTGTGTGCAGCTCTCCTTTTCACCACAACTGGGTGTCTATATAGGCTCATTAGTGGCTTATGGGGAGGGAGGGTGTGTGCTAGTAGGAGGTGGAGGGGCAGAAGCCATTACAGGAACCACCTGCCTTCTATTCTACCCATCGCATTAGCTTGCCCCCTGCCTCTCAACCATCATACACACTCTATACCAACCTCAATACCATCCACTTAAAAGCCCTCTCACTCGCTATATCAGAAATCCACTTTTATAAGATTAAAGTGAGGGAGGTGGGCCAGACACCAGCATAAAGAAGATGGGGGTGAAGAGGAGGATGTGGTATTCAAGGATGTTAGGCTCAGAGGAAGGGGAGCTCCTCTGAGAGGGCGTTTGAAGCAACACAGTCCGAACATTTTTTCAGTGGTGAGTAATACAGTGGCATTGGGTAGGCAGCCCTGTCATCACCAGCGAGGGTGTGGGCAGTGGTACAGTGGCAGAGATGAAGAATGATGGAAAAAACAAGCAAGACAGAGGGGTTTTTCAGCAACTTGTAAAGGGAATCTTTATAAGGGCTACGATGTGCCACGGAGTCCCCTAAAGACCTATTATGTCTGTCCATAGTTTTATATGAATGAAACTAGCCCGAGGGCTTCTTTGGTCATTGAACAAAGTAAGACTCAGTGTGTCTGTGTGCGTTTGTCATGAGCGGCTTAGTAAAAAACTTTGGGGAGCAAAACCGAAAGTTAGTTGAAGCATATGGTCAACACATTTCTGAGTTTACATGAAATGATCATTAAAGAGGAAAATGAGAGCAAACAATATCCCCAGAACACGGACATCAGACGGGTGAAAAGGGGCAATTTTTGAAACAAATCCAGTCCTGTTTGAATCAGCATCGATGACTGAAACAAATGGTGATGATTGAAAAGTGATGCATGATTCATCTGACATAAACTGAGAAAATTGACAGTGACAGCTCGATCAAAGAAAACAGAAAGCAGATACATAAATGTAACATCATACGGTCGACATGTGATTTGAATAAACAAAACGACCAACGTCAGGTGAAGAGGTAAGATTAAATCAACATGCCTCTGCCATTTTTTTCCCCCCTCACCAGTGAGAAAAGAACCCCACAGATAGGCTCAGGAGTGAAAACAGTAAAAAAAACCAAAAACATTTGAAAAAACCTTCCATTTTCCAATCATTCCTCATGGGAGAAGATAGCTATTTCACTTAATTCTTTACAAGGACATTGTTTAGATGGAAACACAGATGTGGTTTCACTAACTAATGAGTAGCACATACATGCTTACACACAGTGGACTGGTATGGAAAGAAAATATACAACAAGGCTTTGGTGTCTCATCGCTCAGCACTATCTCTTCTTCAGCATCTGACATCCAGTGAGTTTAAGGCTTTAGATGAAGTGGTTCAGAACAGATACATCTGTTTCCCAAGCCTCTTTAAAGCACCCTTGGATGCTCTGTGGGTAAGAACTTGAATCTATTCAGAAGCAGTTAGCTATACAGACATATACTGGATATTGTGTATAAATACACATGTACATTCCAGTCTCATTTTCATATAGCTAACAGCTGTTTGGATGTATTTACAGTGTATTTCTGTCATTCATTTCCATCATTCCATATAGAGTGACAGCTTGCTACACGCCTCTTTGTTGTGGCTTGGAATTCTATTTGCTTGATCCTTTTCTAATTTTTGCATTACATGTGGTTTTAATGATTCGACATAAAAGATGAAATCATGCAAGGCAACATTTCACTGTAGCAGCCCAGATAGTAGAGGGAATTAACTATGTGAAGCTGAAGCTTCTAAAATGTTCGAGTCTTCTCTGAGAAATTATTTGATGTCACATACCTGAGGCAGTTTAAAGTGTTTTCCATCCTCTATTCAAACTTCTATCTCTGCACTAAGAGGCACATCGACATCAGATAAAATGTGTCACTCTCACGGCGTAAGAGCAACACTCTCACAGTCCAGAGGCATCAGACTGGTTCTTGTTAAGCAGGTTGCCAACATTGTGTGGCTGAATCTGCATCTATGCTTTGTTAGAGGCAACATATGTGAAATGACATCACATTTGAAATTATAGGCTTGCAGTGTATATGTACAGATACACAGAAAACACCTGTTGGCTGATAACTATGTTGTGAACATCAAATGTGAGGCTCAAGAAGTCAAGGCCAATCTTATATTGTGTAAATTGTCCATGTGCAACAATCACACCTGATATCAAATTGGATAAAGAACAACAGTAGATAGCTGGCAGTATGATAAAAGAAGGAGTCCTGTTGTGTTGGAGACCAAGTAATTTACATTGACAGACTAATTTAAGGTGTAAGAACACATCCTCTTTTGGTGCAGAGCGTAGACAGCCACTACCATCATTCTGATATTAAACAGTCAGCTGACTAGGGTCTTGTGCTTGTGTCCTTTCATCCTCAACTGCAGGCGTGGGAGCTGAAAGGCAACAATAACATGAGAGCCCAGAGATAAAGCAGCCTAATTTTCATGGCTGCCCAGGTTGGCTGTGATAGACAGTGCCAAGGTGCAGGCAGTGCCAGCGCCATACTGTGATGAATAGGTCCTGCGGTGCGTCGTGACTCACTCCGCCTCAGGCGGGCACTGTGCCCACCCCCTCTCCTCCACTCTTGGGTGCTTTTCCTCCCATCCCTCCTCTACTGCAGCAGATGAGTCAGAGAGGCTGTTACAGTATGAGATGGAGGCAAGGAGCAAGGAGAGGGAATTAATAAAATAAAAGAATGAGAAGCCTGCCATTAGGAGCCCTCACCAGCACACAGTGATGGCACACTTGATTTAATTTAAGGTTTTTAATCTAAGAAAGGGAGCTGTGCTTTTATCTCTTTCTCTTCTTGGCAGGCGGTGTTTTCAGCTTTCCAGGGAGTTCTAATTGTTTTAAGCGCTTCCTGGGCAGGTGTCAGCCGTGACGGCCTCGCTTTATAAGCGAAAGGAAGGGTAGTGGGCACTAGTTTATCTTCGGTACTTTGGAGACTTAGCTGAATGTGTCAGAAAGTGTTATAAACCTTGTGAGATGTAAAATTGAGGGGGAGTGTAATATCTAACACCTGACAAGAATTCAGACCAGTCCAGCATTATCCAAGCTGTCATTGCAATCGTGACACTCTGCACATGGGCACATGTCCACCCACTTCACACACACATCAAAGAGAATCACCAGGTTTTGGTTTATTTCATGACCTTCATCTTTGTTGTAACCTTCATTGCTCAAAAGGTGTTAAAGTGGAGGCTTTGCAGGCTTTTGAGGTCAAGATAAGGAATTTCTCATTTTGCTGGTGTCAACTGAATGACACATTTGTCCTCTCTGTTACACTGGGCATCTGCCTGTAAAGAAGGTAGGGTAGTTCAGCTGATTCTAATTATATCCATTATTATTACTGGTGAGATCTGTTAGTGACAACAGTGGAATCCACAAGTGATTATATTCATATACCTCCCAATTACCAGGACCATTTTGAATAAACAAAGTTCGTTAAATAAAAGGACTAAAGGATAAAAGACTCTGTAGAACCAAACACTGCAACTAGGTTGGCTATTATTAGACTGCAAGCAAATCTCTCTGTAAACTGTCTTTAAACTTCATATACACAATGATTCATCACTTTATTAAGCACAGCTCTGCAGTGTAACAAGTTCCAGCACAATACTGAAAGATGTCTCTGATGTTTTACCTCTTAACTTTTACAATAAACTCATACATCAATGCAATGTTTGTCATGCCCCTGTTAGTTAGCATCAAACTAACTAAGCAGGTTTGTTGTTCTGATTTTCAAGTTTGCTTCACATAGAAATTCCCCTCATATTACAGATGTACGTGATGTTTTCATAAATAGTTTTACCTATTTAATTTCATTAATTTTTCATTCATTTTCATTCATTAAGTTTTACTTTTAAAAATTATGATCTTAGTACTAATCGCAGAACCATTTTAAATACTGCGCTCTGACATATCTCATATCTTGCACCTCTGATTTCACCTTTAATGTTCTCCTCTGCCTCATATTATATCTCACCTAATATATCTCTGGCTGATTTCATCCAATTTCTTATCAGTCAGATCTTAACCCTTGTTTCTCCTCATTCAGGGCATGAAAATAAAGTCTGCAACTCAGGCCACAAAAATAAACAATATAACAATACATGATTTAAATTTGACCGATCTCCCCTTCAGCGTTATTTCTTTTTGAACGCCTGGACTACCTGCTGATTTGTGTGTCTGCTCTTTCATCACTGACTTCAAACCTGCACAGAAATCAAACATCAACTTCAAACTAGCCCAACTTTTATTCAAACGATCGCCACTAATAATAAAAGACAGATTTTTGGTAGTGACAACAAATCTAGCAGTTTTCAGTGGAAGAGCTCACAGTGTGCAAGCACAGAGATGGGCCATTGGGTCAACACAGTTATTGCAATATATAAAGATCCATCCATTCCCTACCGCTTATCCTTTTCAGGGTTGCGGGGGGGAAGGAGCCTATCCCAGCTGTCTTAGGGCAAGATGCAATATATAGAGATATTTTTTGTGAAAGGATTAATATTGTCACTCAGTTTCATCCTTTGTTTTGTTTTGTCGCTTTTTTGCCAAGTGACTTACACTCACAAAGCATTTGATAAAATGTAGATGGGCAAAGGTTGTGTGGAATAGTATTTGACTGGCCTTTTCCCTCACTGGCATTATCTTTTTTGGGGGCCTTTTTTCTTTAAACTCAATGTGTTCTCCATCTTTTCTTTTCTTCTGACTTAACTATTATTAGTAAAGAATCATGTACAGTAGATAGTATACGCCTGGCTGTGGAAGAAGCTGCGTGTGCACACTTATGTGTGCCTGTGATAGGTTTGTTTCCTGATTGTGGAAGTTGACCATTCATGGCAGGCCAAAACCATCTCCCAATGGGCAGTCTTGCTTCCAGCCTTGGATATGACCTTGGAGGTGAGCTCAGTCAGATTTCAACCAAATATGGTTTGAGTTTTATGGAACTTTATAGCTGTACCTTCTATTTGAAATAATTATTTACGGTATGTTAAAACTCACCTTTTATTTATTTATTTAATTTATTTTATTTATTTAATTTCAATCTCTTTTAGTGTTAGATTTTATCTTCATCGTTTATGTCTTCTCTCACCCAACATATCTATGAATTATAACAAAAATCAGACACCATAAAGTGAACTTTCTCCTTTTTAAAATAATCCAGTACTTACTGAAGTTGCACACATTAGCAACCCATTACCTCTGGTCAGCTCATTAGAGCGGGTCTAACTCTGACGAAGACTTGAGCTTTCATCTGGCTGTTTATTTATAGTACAGTCAGTGTCAGAGGAACTGAAGTGTTACTGCATGGTGAGCAATGGTGGTAATTGAATGTGTGTTCCTGTGTGTGCCCTTGCTCACATGTGCACAACTGATGGAGTGAATTAGTCTGAGCATAAAGAGAATGACAAAGTGCGACTTTCTGGGAGTGCGTGTTTATTTTCCAAGATGTTTGATCCATCATGTTCAATTGAAACCTGCAAACCAGCACCCCTGCACCCTCCGACTAGTAGAAAAATAAACCTTGAAAAACCATGAAATCTTTTCACTTCCTCCAGGGCCTTCACATTCTCCACTGACCCGTGTCAAAGCGAACTGGGCCTGATTCGAATCCTTTCCTCTCTTCGCAGCGGCCTCAGATCCACATGCCCTAAATCACGACCCCTGCCCTTGACAGCGTGCGATGGTGCTGAAAACATCTTTCCCAGCTTTTGATTGTGATGGATTAGTCAGAGCATAAATCATACAACAAAAGAAAAAAAAAAAAGCTGCCTGGAAATATAATGGTGGCACAGGACAAAATGGCTAGTTAAAAAAAGAAGGTGTGTGCTTCAATAGCCGAACCAAAATCTCTGATGAAATACAGCAGTTTTTAAGTTTTATAAAAAAAAAGAAAAGAAATTGGAACATTATTTCCACATAACACATTTTTTCTTTCACTCTTGCAGTTATTGAATCGTAATAAATAACAGTAGTAGGCTGCAAATGATCCTGCTTCCAAATTCAGTTTCCTGTTAGTTCATGCATGACCTTCTGCACATCAGTGCTGGAGAGATATGGGAATAGTGTGTTGCGGATGTGTGTTTACAAGCATTCCTGAAGATATTACTGAAACCTTTGTAATACTATGATTGGAGTGAGTGGGAGTAGCAGGGAGGCTGATTGGCTAAAGTGTTTGAGAGAACTGAAGTGAGCTGTTTCTATAGGGATCAATTCTTTCCCTCCTAGTCCCCAACCACACAAGAAACACATGGAACTGATAAAAACCGGGTAGTCATACGGCAATGCTGAACCAAATAGAGCCACTGCAAGCAGAGAGATGAGAGAGATCATGGGAAAAGGGAAAGAAACCCGCTAGACTGTGCTCAGAATAGGGGGCTTTCCTTGATATCTCACTTTTCTTCATAAAATGAAGAAATTTGTGTGGGTCAGTAACAGCGTGAGCTTCCAGTAAGTCGGGCAGTAATCTATTACCATTTACACACATGCCAGGCAATGAAATGTGAAATGTAACCTGTTAGAAGAACATTGAATTTAGGGGGGGGAAAAAAAAATCTAAGTAACCGATTAGATGGTGCCATAATAAAACTAAAAGCACCATGTACTTCAAGCGTTATATAGGATTTTGCAAGCAAAACAGGCAACCAATAAAAGTTCTGCAGGGGAATTTGGCATATTACTTACAAAAAGGCTGCCATGCATTTCCCCTGGTGTCTCTCGCCCTTACAACTGTGGTGGAATGTATAAATATAAAAGCCTTTCATTGGTCCATATGGCGAATAGCTCAACCAGAGTGTGCTTGCTCACTTTGGTCTAATCAGGCTGATGTATGGTTCAACTTACTCTGCTTAGACAAATCTTGTTTGTCAAAAAGTGTGTCCTAATGCTGTGAGACAAAGAACAGACATGAAGTTTATTTTATAAGGAGTGGTTTGCACCACCCGTCTGACAAGACAGAGGCATCCATCAAATCCACCTCCTACACTAATTTGCAACACTGTTCTCAGCTTTTCTAGAATCGTACAGCTGTAATACTTATCCTTGACTAATGTAAACCTCCTCCATGGTGCGGACAGAGCTACTGGCTGGAGCTGACAGCTGGTAGTTAACACAGGTATCGTCTCTCAAACACTGAGCTAAGATCAAACACAACCAAAGTGAATGATGAGCACCTCCCTGCATGAACATTGCACTGTATGGCTGTCGGAGACCACATTTAAACTCACTCCTGAAGGCTTTAAAGAAACAAAGGTCTCAAGGTCATAGCAATCACATAATTTTTTACTCAGCTGGTAAAATGACTCTGAACCAAAATTAAAAGATGTACAGGTATATCTTTCACATTAAAAAGGGTCAGCTAATGTAATCGATGCTAAAACAAGAAGAAGAAATCATATATTTAGTGGTACCTAGACATCCAAATATTTGGTTTTATGTTCCAAAGCTTTCAGTTGTCTGACTCACAAAACAGTAGAACGTTGTATAATGTATATGTCATGTGTACACATCGTGTATACATGTACACATGACATATATGACACTGTGCTACACAAATGAAATTCCATTCACGCCCCCTTTTGTGGGGAGGCGACAGAGGGCTCAGAGATGGATGTCTTAAAGTGGGCAAACAAAACCAAAAAGCATCTGCATGGCTAGAAACTATTACTGGTAAGTAGGAAAATATGTTTTTTATGTGGGCTCACTGTTCCTTTACATAAGTTGTTTTCATATAGTAACTTCAGTCAAAATTGGGAGAATCATGTCAGGATATTGTCCACAGTATGTACTGTAATACACAGCAGAGATAGTTCTTTTCAGACACGCTCTCATGGAAGTACTTACTGCTTGTTTTTGGCAAGGATGGTGTCTGGGTAGAGAGTGTAGGAGACAGGACATAAAATACAGACTTCCGCTATTGTCGCGTAGGTACAATCAAATATCACACAGACTTTGTTCTAGGGAACTGGCAGGTTAAAGACCATTTAATGTCTGGCCTGACCGAGTCAGAGACTTGCATTTTCACATGATCATGTGATGGCTAGGGGAGGAAGTACATATGCGAAGACAGCTGCTGTATATTCTATAATATCCGTTTAAATGTGTTTTTATTTTGTTGTAGAGCACTTATACTTAGGAGCATTCTAGACTGACCTAGGGCTTTCTACAATTTCTAGAATTATGTGTGCATTCAGTACATTATTTGCATGATAGATTGAACAAAGAAAATATGACAAAGCTCGCTCACAATTCTGTTTGTGAGGGCACGATTACAGTGAGGACAATAAGGTGGTACATGCTTTAATCTACTGCCCAGCTGCAGGTTGGCTGCTATTACAGAAGCTGATCTCAATCGATGGCAGCACCCTGGATTAAATTACAAATTGAGTTTAGCAGGGTTGCTTTTTCCCCTCTTTATTTCTACAGTGTCCCCCAGTGAAACTCCACTGCAGGCTATTTCCAGTGCCCTCATCCTGGTTAAGTTAATAATGTGAGCCCAGCCTTGATGCAGCTTGACACACAAACCTACCACTGAATCACTGGGCCTGGAATTGCTCAGACACACCCGATCAATCTTGAAGTGGAAAGAGGTCATCCCCAGAGCACCCCCACCCATGCACCTCATGGCCTCTCACACCAGTCAATACGTGGCATTATTTTGATAATAATTGCATTAGATTTTTCACAGAGCACAGCAAAATAGCATCCCCTTGGACCCACTTACTGGCAAGAGCTCTAATACGCTATTGTTGATTCATGTATTTGGCTAAATTGCCTTATTGACCCTGCTCATTGACTTTTTATTAATGGATTCAGTCTGTTGCACTTATGGTCAAAGGCACTGACTCCTCACAATCAAAATGCCAAGTGATTATGAAAACGAAGGATAGTGAACCTGCACGGTTTACATTGTGGACAATAGTATGTGCACATAGAAGCACAGATTTTTAGACTGTTTGTAAAAATACTGCAGATTTTACTGTTTTGAGACTGAAGGTTGTGTCAGTCACTGGTGTGAAAGACAAAGTGCTTACTGTCATACTGTCGGGAGTATTGGATGCAGTTAAAAAAAACAAACATGATTCACTACCTATTAAAAATCTATCATTAAAGCATGATATGCTGTTTTTGCAAAACTGCCCTTATGACTGGATTTTAGTAGGTTGGCTGATTGCTATGTGGTGTGTATTCAGGTTATGCGTGGGTGAGGTCCAGAGTGAATACTGTGGAACTCTGGGGGCTACATACTGCAGCTGTTTATAGGCTCCACCGCAGGAGTCTAATGAGGGAGATGCAGTCAGGGTAATTACACAAAAGTTATGTTTCCCCATCATTAGAGTTAAAGGTAGCGAGAGAGAGAGGGAGCACCAGTGAGAGTGGAGGTCAGGCATGAATTGGTGGTGTTTTGCGTACACGTGTGAAAAAAGATAGCTGAAGCAGCCAATTTAACAGCCTTTCTTTACAATGAACCACAGCCGACTCACAGGTTGCATGCCTTAGCCGAGTTGGACCCTTTCCTCTGCCAACGCCCGCAGCGCCACCAGACAGGCCAGGAAATCACATGACAAGAGAGGGCCTTCAGCCTCTGGGACTCTCAGGGGGCTGAAACCACATCGGCCTGCCACAGAGTGGTGGTGATCACAAACACAAAGTGATGAAAAGGCGCCATGACAGCGTGAGAGAGAGGAGGTGCAGCATGAAGAGATCAGTTTGTCTGAGAAAAACTGGACTGCGGCTCTTCTGTGTGCGGAAAATAGAAACGCAAAATTGTTGCAATGAACAAATGCAGAGTGGCCTCTCTGAGCGTTGTGGTAATCCTTTATAGATTACAGAGATCTCACTGAGTTACTTTACTGAAGACATGGAAATGTATACAGACCTTTTTTTTCTCTCTTTTTTATAACCACAGATGCCATAAAGTGGCATTTTCAGACCGCATGTCTTAACTCATCAAATATATATATATATGTATATATATATATATATATATACATAAATAGTATAGAGTATATTCCTATAATTATCTATCACATTCAAAGCACAGCCCAATCTCATAACAAAATGTGAAAGAGTCATGAAGAAGCAATCTTTTTTATGTTCATGAAAAAAAAGGTCACTTTTAGTGTCTGCGAGGACAAATTTGTAAGAAATGTATTTTTAATAGTATACATATTTAATGTCAGAAGCAAGATTTTTGTGTAGCGAAAGTAAAGAGGTGTCCTTACTGGGAACCAAGAAAACAAAGATTTATCCAAAAGACATGGCAGTCACTGTATTTTAACTCAAACCATGACTGACTTTCAGCTGCATCCACACAGGATGTGATTCACTCCAATGTGGTGACCAGAAACCAAACAAAGTCAGTGATATTCAATGACTTCAAGTGACTACCGAAGAAAAAAATGCCGTCTACACAAAGCTGGTGAGAAGACTGGTGTGTTTGTTACATGCTTTGCCGTGATATCTAGTTGATAAACTTTTCTCGGCTTCTAGGTGAGTCATTGAAGAGACTGCCAGTGAGAACACAAGACGCCGCTGATTGACATGCGACCTGGTATTAAATAGATTAGAGGGTTACCTAGGCAACCAGAGCCTGGAACGTCTGCTAGCAACCAACCGTCAGTGACATCAGGCATTGTTAATGCCTAAACTTAACCAAGTGATGGATTTTTAATTGAAAATGATAAAAAAAAATGGTTTAAAAAAAAAGGTGTGAGAAAATTTGTGATATATTTAAGATGAGTAGAAGTTCTCTTAATGTGGACTTTATTTGCCTTTTTAAAACCGAAAATTTTTATTTTGTATACAGGGACACACATCATCAAAGAACTGTCAAAGAAAAATTGTGTACAGGGATACAAAATTATGTTTTCCATGTTGAAAAAAATCTTTTAAATAGAATGACAAATCACTGGATTAAAGGTCATGACTAACACACAAACAAACTGCCATGAGTAGCACAGCAATATGCATGACCCAAAGTCAGGCTTAGTCTGAACAGGAAAAAGAAGCTGTAATTTCCTGTCACACTGTGAGACAATGTGGCGGCAGCTCTGGTGTTACTGGTTTGGTTGCAAGTTATATGTGACATCTGACAGACTAGGCCCAGACCAGGCATCCTTGCTTAAAAAGTAAAGTATATTGTGTAGAACATGTTATAGATCGAACTGTATGTAGAAGCAGAGCTGACAAATATCAGCCACTAAACTTTCTCAGTATTTTAATTGTGTAAATATTGGTGAACAAAACAAGAATTCCAGTGGTGGAACTTAAATGATTTTCTGAACCTTTACAAGCTTTACAATGAGTGCAAAGAGCTTTTGAAGTCATTCATGTTTCAATCAAAATTCAAGGATTTTTAAAAATTTATTTTTTCAGCAGCAAAGCAGTTTGGAAATGCAGACAACTTTGCAATCCACAACTAATTCTGTTTCGGTGTGTGCAACCTGTAAAACCCACAGCATCACCAGCTGTCTGAAATAGGAATGATCAGTCATGGAGGATCGATGGTAGCCCTAACCATAACATAGTCAGATTTGACTGATATGATGTAATCAAACCTATTTGAACAAACAAAAAAAAAACAAAAAAATGAAGGTAAACGGTGAAATTTATCAGCCCAGCTTTTCATTGTAAGCGTTCGTCTCAATTTACAGACCAACTTCTTGATTTGACCCACTGTGGTTTCTGTAATTTAAGTAAGTTTTCCTGTGCACGGACTGTGTTTATCAGCCGAATTTTAAGACTGCTCACTTTCAAGCTGTATAAAGTGATCTAGATAAACTGTTTACACCCACCCTGACATCTGACTACTCCTGTTTCTAGATCTGTCAAGATTTAAGCAATGCTACCAAATATCTGCAGTTACTTTGATAAGTGTGCTGTAATAAGTGACAGAACTTATAGGTAAATATTTAAAATGAGACCCCCAGTTGAAATAAATATGTTTTAATTGTGGAAAAAAAATATTATTTTCATGTTCTATCCAAATAAATAAAATTGTACACACTTACAGTAAATGGTTAAAGCAAAATTGTTATGGACTCAGACCTGCATTTGATTAGGCAATATATTCTGAATCAGCAAAATAAGAGTTGTGCTGTGATCATCTAACTATAAATCTTTCAACCTCCACTGTGAATTTTCAAACATTTCCTACAATCTACTCCTCATGTGAAAAGAAATGTGTATGTCATCACCACAAATGCAAACTGGAACTGCTTAAAAACCTGGACATATTTCACGTCTGTGAGATTTGAAGCAGTGTGAGACCCGAGTGAAGTGAGGGGGTGGAAGGATGACAGGATCATCTGTAAGCAGTGGGGGAAGACCCACGGTCGCCTCAGCTCAACAAAAATCTGCTGTGTTGTCAAAGAACATAAAGACAAGTCAAAGGTCAAATGTGGACACATTATGAGAGCAACCCTGAAATCTCCTAAATCAATAAGCCACCCTCCTATCACATACTTTGATGTTTATCTTAGAGACTCACCATGGAAACCAATAACACACTGCTCTGCCTAATCGCATGAGAAAACTCAGAGAAACTCTGCTGATGGCAGATTATTGAGAATGGGGGGAGGGAGGAGTGTAGGTGATCGGGGAGGTGGAGGCAGACAAATTGAGCAGCAATTACAGTAATCATCATTAGAGATTTCTGTGTTTCATTTGACTATAAATGACAAGTCTGTGCTATTACACAGACTGGGACCAGGTGAAATGGACATGTTTGTCAGCCCCTGGGAAAGAGGATGAAGAACGGGTTTTTTTTTGTTTTGTAAAGAAATGATTGCATCATCATATTTTTTTCATTTTAATCTGTCATGGAGCATCAGAAAAGCACAATCAAGACATGATCACAGCTGATTCACAGCTATAGCCGTCTCTGTGTGCGCTTCGTGAGTGGCGATCGTGGTCGAGGCAGGGATGACTCACAGCTTGCAGTCTCTTGCAGAATGAAAGAAAAAGCTGAAGAAAAAGCTGCAGAAGGGAGCTGGGCTTTCCATCTTTTCTATTTTCATGTAAATTATGGCACGCTGAATTAGCTGAATAGAACCAGACAACTAAAAATAACCTTGCATACACACACGAAAAAAAGTAGATGACGCAGAAGACTTTTTTTTTTTTTTTTAATTATTGTTAAAAAATTAGTTAATAATGTATAATGAAGGTTCGGGAAACTCAGCACAAGAAACTGCTTTGTTGATTGAAATCAGTTGAAAAATTGCCTGGCTTTGAACCATTAACAATCAGTACACAGTGACCTGCAGAAATGGTGTACGTGGTATTGTTGTACTTAAAATGATTCAGACCATCAGAAGTACAAAACTTGCCTCACAGTATTGGCTCATAACTGTAATTGCAGTATTAGAACTTGGAGAAAGAAAAAAAGAGTACTACAACAGGCAGATTAAACTAATTTCCCTCGCTAAAACTATCAGTCATATCTCTATGGCAACATCTAAATGTTGCACTCAATTGAGTGAGCCCAGAATTTAGGTTTTAATACACACGTTTCACACGTATAATCTATCTAGGTTATAGTCAGTGATTTAAAGGACAAGATAACACATTTATCCTAATACAATACAGATGTGTCTTTCTGAGCACTAAAACTACTTTTAATCTTGGTCTTATTCATACATCTAAAGACAGGAAAATTTTTAATGATGGCGGATACAAAAAGTCCTTGCACAATGTGAAAACACATTCTAGCTTTCAGCAGACCCAGTGAAGTGAGCAGAGTTCCTATTTACCAAAGTTACCATCTTTATCAGAAAGAAATTCCCTGTTTGGGAAAATGCCTAAAGGTGCAGTGAAACAGGAAGAGACTGGCAGCAGTTTTGCAACTAGAAATCATTCAATGTCAATGAAATTCACAGACTTACAATGGCAGGCAAAATAACAGTTGCCTTTTTACACAGTCATGTCGAAAAGAACGTTTTCACATGACTCTGTGAAAATTAAGTACACCCCATGCTTTATACATTGTAGAACAACCTTTGGAAGTTAATAATTTTCTGTATGACTTTATTATTCTCTAAGATTGTTGTGGACGAATTTTGGCCCACTCTTCCTCATAATCTTGTTTCAGTGAGGTTGCTGGGCATATATTTAAGCATAGTTTATGCACACCTCTCTTAGAGTCTCGCTACAGCATTTTAATCAGATCTTTCAGTGTAGATTGTTTTTGCATTACCCAGTTTCAGCCAAGCTTTAGTTCTTCGACAGATGACCTCACATTTGACTCTAGAATACTTTGGCATAAAAAGGAGCTCAGGTCTTGTGTCTGCAAAACAAGTCCAAGTCATCACGCCTCCAACTCCGTGCTAGTTATGATGTAACATCACCTCTTTTGCCCCATCTGTCCAAAGCGCATGTGGCGGGGTGTGGTCCCTGGTGCGGCTGCAAGGGAGGAGTGAGACAGTGAGCTCGCGGGGCGGAGCCGCGCGGGTGCGAAGTGGCAGTAATTACCGACGGCTGATGGATTGTGTTTGTGCTGAACAGTGAAAAGGAGGAGGAGAGCGGAGTGTGGGGAGGTGTGTCTGGAGGAGCACGGCGAAGATTGTTTGATGTACTGCCAAATATAAAACATCCTGTGATCATCCAGCCGGTGTGTGTGTGCAGTGTATGGGCCAGCCCGTGTTACAGTGGTGCCGAAACCCAGGAAGCTGTCCTGCGAGACGGGCATGTCCGACCCACACGGGACCGCAC